>JAUMJL010000345.1:0-194668 GCA_033558185.1 Dromococcyx pavoninus | reverse complement strand
GGCGGTGTCGCGCGGTGATGACGTCGACGCGGGTGACGCCGGGCGGGCCGCGCCGCGCTCCGTGAGCTCCGGGGCCTGGGGCAGGCGTTGTTGGCGCTGCCCGAGCCCGCGGCGGCCCCATGTGAGAGGCGGCCGGGCGGAGGGGTGGCCCCGCGCACCGCCATCCGCGCCACCTGCACCGTCACCCGCCGGCGCCGCGGGGGAAAATGACATCGCGGAGGTGAGGCGGGAGCGAGCCGGGGGTGGGGGGTGGCGGGCAAAGGGGGGGCCTCGCCTCCGGCCCCTCGGCGTCCGTCTGGGCCGCACCGCCTCTCGCAGCCTGGGCAGGGCTCCGGAGCAGCCTCCGCCCCAAGACCCCATCCCAGCGCCTCTGCCCGCCCGGTCCTGTGGCGGGAGGTCCCCGTGCGCCGCCTCGGCTCCAGCCGCGGCCTCGCTCGGCTGCCCTAGACCACATCTTAAGAAGAAATTCTTCACGATGAGGGTGGGGAGGCCTTGGCACAAGTTGCCCAGAGAAATGGTTGCTGCCCCATCTCTGGAGGTGTTCAAGGCCAGATTAGATGGGGCTTGGAGCCCCCTGATCCAGTGGGAGGTGTCCCTGCCCATGGCAGGGGGGGTTGGAACTGGATGGGCTTTAAGGTCCCTTCCAGCCCACCCCATTCTGTGGTTCTAAGAAATGTTTCATGCTGAGGATGGTGAAACACTGGCACAGGTTGCCCAGAGAGGTGGGAGATGTCCCATCCCTGGAAACATTTCAGGTCAGTTTGGATGGGGCAACTTGATGGAGTTGAAGGTGTCCCTGCTCACTGCAGGGGGGTTGAACTGTAAATGTCCCTTGCAACCCAAACCATTCTGTGATTCCCCAGCAGGATCACTCTCTGTGGGATGGTGCTGCTGGGTGCCTGGTGCGACGAGGGGTGACTGAGCGCAGGTTCTCCGTTCAGAAAGTGAAGCTGATGTGATAATGGTGGCTTCGGGTTGGGGGGAAGCATTGGAACTGGTCTCCCCGTGCCCGCAAGTGCATCTGAACCAGAGCTGAGAGGTGGCTGTTATTCCTGTGGCAGCCCACTCAGTTCCTAGCGCGGTATCAGAGAACGGGGAGGGCTGTTTTGATGTCAGCAGCCCCACACTGGGGATGTTACTGAAATGAAAACTTGAACCAGCTTTAAAATGAGAGTTTGGAAACTGACCTGGTATGGCTCTAGGTTTATTAGCAGCATTTGGTCTAATTTCAAAACTTTGTGGTGATGCAGAATCTGAATGGTAAACATTTGGATCTTTTTTCTTTGTTGTAGCTTCTCATTATCCTGAATGCATTTTGATATTTGTCTTGTGTTAGCAGTCCCTTTTGGGCTGAGAGGTTAAGGTAAATGTTAGACTTGAGGAATCACTGTCATAAAAATGAAAAAATGCTTATATTCTTTTCTAGCGTGCCTATTTTGAAATCTTATATATCTCTAAGTAATATCTAATAAAGTGTAACTATTTCAGCATTGGGTTGTCCTCTTTCTTATTCTGCTTGAGGCAGTTGAAACTAGATTGGTTGGTTTTCAGTCTATGGCCATTTATGGTTGAATTTGTGTTTAAGGCTTGCTGAAGAGTGTGGAGGATCTCTAGATCTCACGCATCACAAATGTACAAGATATCTTTTTGAAGCACTTGCAAACTTCCTCGTTGTCAGGAGGAATCCTCTTATTCTGCTCAGAGCTTTAAATTGTGACTTGTGAGGGAGACTGAAAAAAAAATGAGAAATATAAACTGAGGAGCCTATAAATAGGAGTAATTAAACTACCCATCACCGCCTCCCTGAATGCTATGGTTGTGACAGCTGAGCTTCAGAACTGATTTAATCTCCCTGCTCTTGAAAAGGTGATTAGAAAAACCCAGCATGGAAAAATGTATTGATTTTTTTCTTTTCTCTCTTCAGTTTGGTAAGAGAGAAATATGCTGGCGGTGTCTGACATAGAGCACATATCCTGCTCATCTTTTCTGACTATGCTAACAATGAAAAAAGAGTGAATTGCAGCAAGGCTATATTTTTTACCAAGTATTAGTTTTCAGTAAAGGTTTCTGGCTTTGCTGTTATCTCCTTAGATTTGTAAATGAGATCCCTGCTATTTCTCTGCCAACATTTTCATCCTGCTGTAAATTAATAAGGGGCTTGGAATGGTGTCTGCTGAACCCCCTGAGTTGCTGTAAGGAGTATTCCGTGCATGGTGAGGACAGAGCATTTAATTAGAGCGTGGGTTTAGGTGTGTGTACAGTACTTTCTTGGTTGTGTTTATTGGCTGTGATGTCCTTTGCTTGGGACAGCCTCTGCACCTGCTCATAATAGAGGGGGAAGGAGGAAAGCAGAAAAAAGAAGTCTAAAATGCATTCCATCCCTATAAAAGGAAGCATAAGAGAAAGTCCTCTGCGGGTCTTGTGTTACTGTATTGGCCTCTGCGGTCCCCTCTGCGCTCTCCTCCGGTTTTGGAAGGGCAGTGGCCGCCGAGGTTCAAAAGCACACATGTGGTGGCAGGACTTCAAATGAAGCGCTCTCGATTCCCGGTCCGGAACCGTTTAATGGAGATCACTGACACCCCCATTTTTCTATTTGGGGTGGGTGACAAATGCATCTTCCTACTCAAAGCCAAAAATACAGAGATGAGAGAGCAGGAGTACAAGGTACCCTTAGAACAGGAGTTACATAAAGTGCAGTGAACTCCATCCCTCTCCCAGATGCAGCATTCCTTGTCCTACACTTATATTTTGCCATCTTCAGTAGAAGTGTATGTGTGTGGGGAGATCATCATTTTTGATCAATCTGTCATCTTTTTCCCCATCAAATTATTTGTACTCCCTTCTGTTCATGAAACTATCATTTTGTTCCTATTTTACGTCTTTTTAACCACTTGTGCCCAGTTTCTTCCAGATGCATTAGAGTTTAGGGTAAGATGCAAAAGCTAATGTATTAATTAAAGCCAGTGGAGTGTCACCATATCATAAATCCATAGGGCTTATTCCAGCAGTTTCTCCTTTGTGTGTTTGTACTTTCTTGAATACTAACTCAAAAACTTGCAAAGGGGAATCCTGTGTGTATTTAGAAAACTTATAAACTGTTCAAAATGCTGTAGCACTTTTTTGTTTCTTTGTTTTCTCCTAATGGAAATAAAATTTTAGAGTTGGAAGTGTGATAAATATATTACCAGTCTCTGTGTACCAAGCTCTCATATTCTGAAACAGATCACTTAAAGTCCAGTTCGCCCAAGGTGCAGTTTCTTTTATGAGACTGCATCAAAGCAGAACTTTTCCTGACCTTTGAGTAATCATTAGATAAATGTAGCTTTATTTATTAATTCATTCCCATTTGCTGTAGTAACTTGGAAGTATCTTTTAATAGATTTTTTCCATGACCTGTGCTGCATAGGTTTGATTTTTTTTTCATTATTCTTCAGTTAAAAGTACATTGCTATTCACTGGATTCTCTTGGTGCAAGCAGAATATCCTGAACTGCAAAAAAGTGAGATGAACAAGAATCATCATTTACTTCTGAAATGGAATTGGTGTATAAGTAATTAATTCTCATTTGAATGCCTCGCTAGAGGTTTGAATATTCTGAAATCTCTAGAACTCTCCAGAATGCTTCCATGAGAATCCGTGCCTGAAGAGAACAGGCTGGATATAGCCTTGGTAGGAATATTGTCAGGTTTTCAATTTAGAAGGAATTGCTGAAACAATTGAAGGAATAACCCTAAATTTAGACGTGCGCTCCTGTATTTTGCTGTTTTAGCAATTTAGCGTGAATTGCTGACTGTGTGAGGAACGATCAGAAACGCTTTGTGATTTTTTTTTTGAGATAGAGCTCTCATATCTGCAGTGAGATTGGTTGCAGAGCCTTTTGCCTTCATGTTTTGCTTTGCTTCAGAGAAACTAAGAACTGGGTGTACAAAGAGGAGCAGCTTGTGTTCTCTCTGTAGATATGGACGCACGTTTTCACTTGTGCCGTGTGTAGTGTCTGATTTATGGAACTCTGAGAAATAAAGATGATCTTTTAATTGCCAAATGCAAGTCTGACAAAGCCACTGAACCAGTTCTTAGCTGCTGTGTGCACATCTCTGTCCCTGGGCTGCGTTCTAGTTTGTTGTTTGGTTTTTAAGTTTGTCTTCTAAAACCGTGCCTCATTAAAAACTCCTTTCATCCAGAACATGCAGATGTAGTTTAGTACTGCAAGAGTGCAATAAAAATCCTTAATTATAGATAAGAGAAAACGCAGATGTGTTAACTGAATGGCTAAGAATAAGTCTCTTAAAAGTTAATGCCATAGGTGGGGGCACGGAGCTGCTTCAGTGCAGCCCATATACAGCTCTGCCTTGGCAGGGCACGATGTTCGTCATTCAGAAGGCCGTTTGTGGGTGGCAAATATCAATATGAGATTCCTCAGTGTTTGTATTTAAGTGGGATGTATTCGGACCAGAGAAATTGCCATGGTAGTTGGAAGACAGAGCGGTCAGCAGCACGTTCCCTTCAGGAAGGTGGAAGAAGACTGGGCAACAGAATAGGTTGTCCACAAGTGAAGTTCCTTCCTGACCCCTAGCAGCTGGTGGTCAGCCTGAGCCGTAAAGCATGAGGTTTTGTTAAGTTTTTAACCTTTAAAATGTTATAAAGTTTCATCCAGGTGTTTTGTTTTATTTTTAAGTATTTTTCCTGATTGTCTTTCAGTTTCTTTGTGTCCTGTCTTCCGGGAGTAAGGAAAATGCATGACTTTTGGTCTCTGTGTTGTAGATCTTTCTTTGATATAATTTTATTCCAAGTGTTTTGAATATGTATAGATACAGTTCTTTCACTGCATAAGCATCTCTTACCAATATGTAAAATTGCAACGTCTTCTGAAATGTACAATTTGAA
Source organism: Dromococcyx pavoninus (assembly GCA_033558185.1). Lineage (NCBI taxonomy): Eukaryota > Metazoa > Chordata > Aves > Cuculiformes > Neomorphidae > Dromococcyx > Dromococcyx pavoninus. The sequence goes on along the minus strand of JAUMJL010000345.1, from coordinate 189,784 downwards.
TTTTCTGCTAAGATATAGATTCTTAATAATTTAAGGACAAAATTCAAGTACTTCCTGGTTTTGAAGCTGTTGGATTGTTCTGTTCTGTCTTATCATGTAAGTGACGATCTTTTATTTATTTATTGACACACTTTATTTTTAATCTTTTGTAGATGGTTTCATCCAAATATTACTGGGGTGGAGGCAGAAAACCTACTGTTAACAAGAGGAGTTGATGGCAGCTTTTTGGCACGGCCCAGCAAAAGTAATCCAGGAGACTTTACACTCTCTGTTAGGTGAGTTTAAATGGTTCTTGTCTTTCTCCCCAGGTTGGTAAGAGTCTACATTTGGCTCTTCTCTATGGGGAAAGAGTTTTAAATGAACTGCTTATAAGAAATGATAGAATGCATGAATCCCTTTTTTTCCTTCTTTTTTCCCCTGCTTCTGTTTTCTGTGTAAAGGTTCTCAATTTACCCAGCTCGGGGAAGCTCTAGGTTGCAGGGCAGTGAATTCTGATTCTGCAGAGAGACAGAAAAAGTTAAGGGCAATCAGAAGTAGATTCATAACAACATTACTTTTAGCCCCATAAAAATCTGTCTGACAGCCACCTGAAGGCAGCAGAGACAGTGTGAATTACTGATCAAGCATATGCGAGGAAATACTCTCTGGTCTCTCTTCTCACAGGAAAAGTTGGCAAATTTTTAGAGGCCACTGCTTCCAAAAGAGGCCTTGTCCCCTGACACTGAGTGTAGGCATAGGGACAGGGAAGGGACAGCAAGAGGAAGCAGATAAAGGGAAAAGAGAAAAGTGGGATTGGTGATAAGGGGGATGCTGCTCGGGTACCTTTGAGATAATAAGCTTTACTGAGCAGAAGGGGGCTCTGTCAGAACGCTGTTCTTCGTTATCGTTAGAGACTGTGGGAGCAAATGACTTGCATCAGGCAGAGGCAGCTGTTTGCTGAAGGAGAGAGCTTAGCAGTTAATGTGAAATTCTAGAGAAAGGAGCAAACAAGCTCTGGTGGCTGTTTAGAAAATGTAAAGTTCTTCTCACCCCTCCACCCCTTGTTCTTGGGGGTCTGAGGGATTTCTGTTGGAGGTCATGAGGCTGCAGAGCTTATGCTGTCTTCAAGGATCCCTTTGTTATGGAATTAAGGGTTTTTTTCCTATTCTTCATGACTGTTGGACACTGTTCCCCTTCTTGCAAGCCAGTGGTCTGTGGCTGAAGCACCCTGCAGAGGGGCACTAGCTTAGTCTTCTGCAATATTTCACTTGGAAGGTGATATGAATGTGAGTATGGATTCCTTTAACTCAGACAACAGGACACTAAATATAGAAGTGATTGATTGGAAATCAGCTGACTTGTGTGGGCTTTTTCCTTCTTTCCAAATATTAGACGAACTGGAGCTGTCACTCACATCAAGATCCAGAACACTGGAGACTACTATGACCTCTATGGAGGAGAGAAGTTTGCTACCTTGGCTGAGTTGGTCCAGTATTATATGGAACACCATGGACAACTCAAGGAAAAGAATGGAGATGTTATAGAATTAAAATACCCACTGAACTGTGCTGATCCCACATCTGAAAGGTGAGAAAAATAGTGGTGAAACCCTCAGTCTCAATGCACTTCTTAATAAATGTATACATTTATCCCTCTTAACCCAACAGTGCCTGTTTGGTGAAAGGGTGCCCACTGTCTTGTACTAAAAGTGGTCTCAGTGATTTTGATGTGGTTACTTGCAAAGCAGACTAATAAATGTGATTAAAGATAAAGCAATTGAAGCCCCAGAACCTGTTTTCTTCAGCATTCATCCTGGTGTGGTACAATACTGAAAAAGATGGCGTGGTTCACTTTATTTTTTCCTGGGGGGATGTTTTATTATAGAAGTTCTCCCAAAGCTGTTATTACTGCAAGGAATTCCCAGGTGTGTTACTGGGCATAACTTTGTACAGTTTCAGTAGAAAGTGAGTGATGTGCACGTCCTCACATTGCTTCAACTCATGTTTTTAGGAGCTTGACTAATAAAGAGAATCTGAGATTCCAGATTTGACATATCCTGGCAAGTGTGTGTATGCCAGAAATAAAACTCTATGGCCAGTAGACACCTGTTTATTCTCAGAAGTCAAAAACCAGAAAAATATTAAAGCAAGTTCTCTCACTCGAATACCTGTCTATATCTTGCTTTATTTAAAGGTGGTTTCACGGGCACCTCTCTGGAAGAGAAGCTGAAAAACTGTTAACAGAAAAAGGAAAACATGGAAGCTTTCTTGTGCGCGAGAGTCAAAGCCACCCTGGGGACTTTGTTCTTTCTGTCCGGACAGGAGATGATAAAGGAGAGAGTAATGATGGGAAATCTAAAGTGACACATGTCATGATTCACTGCCAGGTATGATGAAGCACGAGCTGCTTTAACAGAGCAGCTTCCACGGGCGGTGGGTTTGTTCTTCCAGGACAGCCATCTTGTGTTTCACAACAGAGAAACGAATACGTTTCATTTCCCCCTTTCCCGTGGTATTCTGTGCTATACATCATCGGTTTAATCAAACTGAATAATTTGATAGCATCACAATTTTGTTAGTTTTTTTGACTGCTTGCCTGACCGAATCACATCAAACTGCACTGTGCTGTCAGGTACCTTCTAATAGATCTGCTTTTGATTGCATCAGAAGTCTGTCTCAGAGCCTCCGCTGATGGAGCCTTTCATGTTCATCAATCTCCTCAAATAAGTTGCAGTCTCTTGGATAAGTTATATAAAAATATGAGTAATTGGACAAATAGAGACCCATCCGAGTGTATCTGTTTCTCCTGTCAGTTTATTAAGTTGCACCTGATAGATGATCAACATCCCGCAAAGAGTTTGAGTATCGAATCCAAGGAACAGTTTTAAATCTAAGCTTTAATTTAATATAGGGTGGTTCTTCACTGAAGTATCATTAAATTATGGTCTTTTGATATTTTCGTGTGTGTCCATGGATTGCTATTTGAAAAAAAACCCACAGATTTTATCATTTTCTTTTTCTTCTGTTTTCATAAAAGGCAGTGAAACATCTTAGTTGTTTAAAAACATTAAAGTGCAGTTTGGAGATAGAAGTGGCCTACTAACACTGTAGGACCTAAACTACCACACATAAAATCTCTTTGATTTGCAGTGAACTACTGATAGCAGTTATGGCACTCATATCTTGCTTTGCCTACATGTGATATGAATGTAGATTTTGTTGTATGAAATGTATTAATGTTGATGAGCATCTGTCTTTTAAGGATCTGAAATATGATGTTGGTGGAGGGGAGAAGTTCGACTCTCTGACAGATCTAGTGGAACATTACAAGAAGAACCCAATGGTGGAAACTTTGGGCACAGTCTTGCAACTCAAGCAGGTGAGGGAATGGAGAAGGCACCACTGAGATTTTTATTATCTTCAGCATATATTGTTGAAGAGTGGCTTTTCCACTTGGTCTGCGAGACATCATTGTTGTTCTTCCCTAATGGCAGAAATGAAGAATTATACTTCATGTCACTGTCATTTAAATGAGAACAATTTTTTATTTGTCTGTGAATGGACAGACTCTTTTGTCTCTGAGGCATGCAGAACTTCTCTGGGTTTCATTGTGGTCTGTAGGGATTGCAGGACTAGAGACAACTTAATGTATTGAAGAACAACTGTGAGACTTGATCTAAAAGCAATTGTTCCCCACCCCCTTCACTCTACCCTCACTGCCCTTCATTGTATGAGTTGTAAAGTTTTCCAAGTCCAAAAATGCACCTGGATCCTAGAATTGCCTGTATAAAATATAATTCATATAGGAGGTCTGTGTTCTGACTGTCTTCTCACAGTTGTCACTTGTTATACCTTTGTTTAATGTTTGTGTCTTTCTTAGCCTCTGAATACCACCCGTATTAACGCTGCAGAGATCGAAAGCAGAGTGCGAGAGCTAAGTAAGCTGGCAGAGACTACAGATAAAGTCAAGCAGGGCTTCTGGGAAGAATTTGAGGTACTTCATTACTTTCCAAGTGTTATGGTATTAAATCTCTACACTACTAAAAAGTCAAGTCTGTGACCGCCTTCCTGGCATTTCCTCATCTCCCCCTGCCATCATTTCAGATCCCTTTTCTTGCTCCCATCTCCTGTGTCAGGTACAGCATGTGTTAAAATTTTACTGGTCTCACTCTTGAGTCTGCTAGCAAAATGATTGAAATATTTGCCTTTTTTTCTGATTCTGAGGGCTAATTATGTTCTTCAGTGTTATCCGTTCAATACGTAGCACAATCCTTCATGAATATCGTACACTTGTTGAAGGGAGCCTTGTGTAAAATGGTATCTGGCCTACCAGGACAATTAATCAGCTTCATTCCCGTGTTCCTTTTCTTCATGTGGACAGGAAGAGGTCTCTAGGCTGGATTGACATTTCTGGAGGCAAAGAACTAATTCCTAACCTATGTTACTCTTGGTGACCCGAGTGCCAGTACAGTACCGGTAGCTGATGCGGTTGGAATGTGTCAGGTGTATTGTGCCTGTGAAGGGAGTTACACTGTGCTGTCTGGTGCAGAGGATGTTCCAGTTGGACTCCGCTGCGTTTGAGAGATTTCTCAGTCAATATATGCTCTTATGCTTGAGTCTGTGGCTTTTTGACAGCCATTTTTGTAGGATCCTAAAACTATTGTGAAGCAGTAGTGGTAGCAAGCTCTGAGATGAAGCAACATTGATTATACATATATTCCTAAGGCTCCTGGAGATCTGCTTTTGCTTTGTTTCAGTGTTTCATTTCTGCCTGCAGCCAAAATTGCATTTCCCTTCCAGAAAGTAGCATTGCCTTTCCTTTTGTCTTATCCACACACCTCTTGTCTGTATAATGTACTTGTGCTGGCCCAGCTTTGAAGTCCTAATGACTTCAGGGAGCTACTTATGTTTGGAAGAAAAATACAGCTGAAAGTGTTGATTTCTCAAGTAGAGCAAATTAAGTAGGAGTTTTAACTAACACATTCCAGACCATTTGAGTCTAGCCTGGGTCCTAACCCTTCTCTTACAGCTGGAGTCACTTAACAGCTGCATGCATGTGATGGTCATAGCCAAAAGCTTAGAAGTGTCTTAAATAGAATGGACTGGTTTGTACCACACACCTAAGAAAACCACAGTGGAGTCTGGAACTTCACCAGCAGATGGCAACAGGAAACTGGAAAGTCCTGATCTCTGTCCGAGGGGCTGGTGTTGTCTGTCTAATGCTGTTTGAGAAACTTCTTGAATAATGATGGATTTTCAAAGCAACCACTCCTGATGAAACTTTTTTGATCGGTCGCTGAATGTACAGTCCAGCCTGCTCTGAGACTGTTGTCAGGAGAAAAAGAAACTCATAAAGCACAAGACTCTTACCAAAGAGATAACACTTTTCTCCACAAATATGGGTGGATTATAGAAAGGTGAGGTCATGGCAGTGGGGAAATCGTAAACTGAGGGTTAAGCTTTCTTCTTTCTCTTCCTCTGTGCCCAGTGTGGGGGGCAGTCTATGACCCACCACTGCTGAAGGGTCAGAATCCCACCTGGAGGGGAAGCAAGACAGCACAGGATGCTCTGGCTGCTGCTGAGGGTTTGGCACTCTGTTTTACCCAGAGTGATGGATCCTGTGAGGAGTAATTCTCACCTATTGCTCGTGAACCTCACCTGGAGGTGAACTGGGCTCACCCTTTGAGTTGCATCTGTTGCAGAGTCCGACATGTGAACTTTGATACGGGGCCTGAGGGTCAGGAGGGTGAGCCACACTGGCTCTAAGGGCTAAAACGGGCACGTGGGAATTAATCGCTTCTCCCAAAGACCCATCAGTGTTGTACTTCATCATGTTGTGACACAGCTATGCAGATTGCCCTGTGGTCGCTGCAGGGTTTAGCCTGAACGTGCATTTGCAAGTTAGCTGAGCGAAGGGTGTCTGTTGGCTTCCCTGGAGACTCTAAGCATATCCTACTCTTATTCAGGGGGCATAAGAAGGAAAATAAAAAGGTGTCTCGCCTTTCTTGTAATTGGTGCTGGCTTACCAGAAGCTGTGTGAATTAATGTTTGGGTTTTTTCTTGAGGGAAGCACTCCTGTGCAGTGCATTTAGGACTGGATTGTTGGTTTGTCAAAATGTGACTGAACTATTACTTGACACTTACGACTTCTTTTCTGACCTCTGGTCTTTGTTGAATAAATTTGTCCTGTAATGGATTTATCAGTTGATCCTTAGAAGCAAGGTTTTTTCCTGTCTTTTGGCTTTCCTGGAGAACAGTATTTGCTAGGCAGCCAGAATTCATACAGAAAAAGTAAATGTAAGAAATGAAAGGTTTTATCTGTAAGACATTCTACTTTTCTTTCCCCTTCATTTGTGGTTAGTGAGGTCAGCACTAACCCTTATTTTTTTCCACTATGTTGTTGGAAATGAAGCAGTCTTGTAGCAGCTTTTTCATTCGCCTCAGGTGAGCTATAGCTGTCAGCTTCGGTGGCAGGAGGCAGGGGGGCAAACTCCAGGATGTCCATGGATCTCTGTCTGTGCTGTTTATGGTTTGGCAGTCCAGATGGTAGTCATAAATTACTTGTCTTTAGGCATATTTAAGAGTGTACCTCTTGTCCCGTGAACCACCAGGCAGAAATGTTGACAGCCCGTGTAATGTTTTTGCCTCTGAAAAATGGCTATTTGAGCTTAATGCTTGGATGTTGTCATGAGATTGAGGACTGCGTTTCAGATTTATTGTTGCATTGTGTACATCTCTTAATGGGCTTGTTAGAAGTCGTGCTGCTCATGGATCTCTCCTCAGGGATGCTCAAAGCAATAATAATTAACTGTGTGAAGTGAAGATGTGTTTGAAGCTATGAATTTCTACAAAATTCATTGTTTCCATTTTTTAAACCTGCTAGCAAAGTTTAGCTTTCAGTTCTTTTGCATGGTGTCAGTTGGTTGAGCCTCAGAAGTGCTAATATTATATAAAGGTGTTCTGTGATAATGGCACTTGAGACACTCCTGCAGTGTGGTGAGAGGTGGGCTTATTGCAAGGTGCTCTTTCACCCGTTCTTAGTAGAAGCAAACAGTGCTGTATGAGGATACATCTGTTTGCTTCCTAAGCACGAGACCTCACAGTTCTGCACTGCTTTTGTTCTTTGTTTTCACTGTCTTTAGGATGAGCCCATTTGTCCAAGGTCACCAAGCGAGGCACTAACGGTATCAGAGACTGAAATAGAAGTGAGCAAATGCGCCTGCTATGTCCAAGCTTTAAAGTAAAAGCAATCTCTGCGAGACTATTAAGGGTGTTAATAACAGGGGGACAAGTTTCCAAAGCCTGAGTGTTCCTTTTAGACAAGCCAGTGCTGCTTTTGGGTTTAAAAGCTGGAACAAAGATGTTGAGATTCTGGTCCCTCCACTTCCATTGCAAGTGCAGAGATTTGCTAGTAACCAGCATGGCTGTGCAAACCAGGCACTGTGAAATTATCTCCTTGCCAACTGAAGAAATTCTAATGCAGATGATTTCTGCACTGGAATGAGTTATGGATTGCCCTGTTTGTAGGTACCCAATGCCCCCTTTCCTCCCCTGCCAGGGTAATATGAGAAAGTCTGTGCCAAATTCCGTACTGGTTTAGCGCAATGGCTGTGTGTTGGTAGGAGAGAATAATGAAAGCACTTAAAGTCATGTGACTGTGGTGGGGGGTTGTACATTGGCGTTTCACTTGTCTCATCCAAACCTTTGAAAATACTGTAGCATTCCCACGTGGCCTCTTGTTTGGGGGAATAGACAAGAATGTCTTTAATGTTCTGCTTCTGACTGCTGAAGGGCTTTTTGCAGCACTGGATATTTAAATACAGTTGCTTCCATTGATGTGCTCCTTCCTCCTCTATGACTGTCTGGAGTTGGTCTGCTACAGCCTGCAAGGGTCTGCTCTTGTTATGTTGTTGTAAAACAGCCTTCATCATCTCAGGGCTTTGCCTTTAAGATGGCCTGATTTCCACAGCCAAAATTTTGTTGCGGCCCTTTGTAACCGGTTGTGTTTTCCTTGCAGTGTTTTAGAGCTGAAGGCTTTAAGGGAACCAACTTATGTCTGCTTAGTCAGAACAGTATCATGAGGACTCGCTTTACTTTTACTTTGTGATTTAAAGACTCTTTGTATTCATGGGTGTTTATAGTTATCAAGTGGAAAATAGCTTGCTGTGTGACTCATGCTCCCATGTTTCTTGTATACCTTGGAAGCAATGCTGTGCTAAGTCTGAAGGAGAAATCCAGTACCTCTCTCTCTCTCTGACTATATAACCAACTGGTATCATTTTTGTGAGTCAGGGTCACTATACTGATGGTGCAATAGTCCATACTGCTTTTAGTAAAGCCTTTTTCTTGTGCTCTTTTCATTTAGACGTTGCAGCAGCAAGAATGCAAACTCCTCTATAGTCGTAAAGAAGGTCAGCGTCAAGAAAACAAAAACAAAAATAGATACAAAAACATTTTACCTTGTAAGTACTGAGTTCTTTCATTACAATGTAAGCCTGCTACTTTCCTGTGCTTTATTTTCTTAGCTCACAAATACAGGGTTAATTAGTCACCACTGTGCTTTTTCTTCCCTTCAGTGATAACTCCCCCACTCTACGTTGTCAGTATTAGCACGTGCAATTTCCAATTTGTGTTCAAATATTTGTGCTTTGTAGATACTGATATTTCGATTCCCAAATATTGGTTTTATCTTCAGCTTTCATTTAAAAGAGTCACATCTCTAAACTGTTATTCAGCAAAATGGAATGCTTAAATTTAAGAGGATTAATTTGTGGTGCAAAACTGCATGATGCAAATTAGAGGCAGTTTCCTTGACTGTCCACATAACACATGAGTGTATGGGCTTGAATGCTAATTTTGATCTGGCTTGTTTTGAATTTGCCACTTGCTTTAACAAGTGACAAAAAGGATAAGTTGAATATTCTAGCCACTAATTTACTGAGCTCGATCACTCGAGAATTTCTGGTAGCAGGGAGAAATGTGGGATATTTAAAATTTGTATTTAAAATGTATTAACCTTACGAAAGGTGGCTGAGGGAACTGGGGTTGTTTAGCCTAGAGAAGAGGAGGCTGAGGAGAGACCTCATCTCTCTTTACAGCTCCCTGAAAGGAGGCTGTAGCGAGGTTGGTTCTTTTCTCCCAAGTTACAGGCGATAGGACAAGAGGAAATGGCCTCAGGTTGCATTAGGGGAGGGTTAGATTGGATATTAAGAAAAATTTCTTCACTGAATGTGTTCTCAGACACTGGCAGAGGCTACCCAGGGACGTGATGGAGTCACCATCCCTGAAGGGATTTTAGAAGACAGGTGGATGAGATGCTCAGTGATCTGGTTTAGTAGTGGACCGGTGTGGTTGGATTCAATAATCTCAAAGGTCTTTTCCAACCACACGATTCTGTGATTCACAACTGTGGGATGCAAATTCTTAACATACATCTATATTCTTCCAGTTGATCATACCAGAGTTGTTCTACACGATGGTGATCCCAATGAGCCTGTTTCAGACTATATCAATGCTAATATTATTATGGTAAGTACACTCCTGCCTACAGGAATCTCATTGGCACAGCACGTGTCTACTTTTTAGCATCCTCACCTCAGTCCAAATTAGTCTTGTAACCATTTTTCAATTTTTTTTTCTCTAGCCTGAGTTTGAAACAAAGTGCAACAACTCAAAGCCAAAAAAAAGCTACATTGCCACACAAGGTTGCCTGCAGAATACAGTGAATGATTTCTGGCGGATGGTGTTCCAGGAGAATTCTCGAGTTATTGTTATGACAACAAAAGAAGTGGAGAGAGGAAAGGTAAAAACAGACTCTGAGTGGCTGTAGGAAAGGTCTCGACATTTGAATGCAGGTTATGACTAAACTTTGTTACATTTATTTATATGGTGACATCTGGTGTGCCACCACTGTCATCAGAGACCTGGAAGGTGCTGTGTGTCCTTCTCTTATTGGTGCATGTAGAAATGGAGGGTAGGCTTCTATCATATCATCAAGCCTTCCTTTTTTTTAAGGTTTGACTGATTAAATTTTAGTTCCTCTATATGAATCTGTGCATTTTAAAATTATTCAAGGCATGAGTCACTGGGATGCAAGATGCAGCCAAACAGGTGTTCTGTGTGCTTGAATGGGTAAGCTTCCTGTTCCTGTAACAAAAGTATTGCCATTTATTTTAGTTTACCTTGCTTGTATAGACCAGAGAAGCAGAATTGTGGGACTTTAAGAAGAAATTTAGATGATATTACTTCTTACATAGAGCTTACAATATAGTGTGGCAATTATTGCCCCAGATTTACCTCATTTCAGTCACATTTACTGGACTACTGGAGTGCTGTTCTCTCCTCTAGCTTTACTGTCTGTGCCTGAATTTGATAACATTCATATTACGTGCTGAGCTAGTGATTACAACCGAAACTGTACCTGTCAGGAATCCCTCAAAAAGGCGTGATTTAGCACTTCTGTTCCTCAGGTTGGGTCCTTGGCCTTTGGGTGCCCTGTTCTGCATGAAGACAGCTGCCTGTTCAGCCTCAGGCATCCGCGAGCCTCTTTTGAACTGCTCTGGCAGTGTGTAACACTCTGAAAGAAGAAATTTTCCTGCAGTGTTGTATCCCAGGAACCTCCATTTTACCTTTAAAGTACAGAGATCTTGTCTTACTCACTGTCTTCTGGCAAATCTGAGGCTATTACTTTGTTTTTGGGTTCTCATGATATGGCAGGAAGGGCTAGGAAATAGTTGAACACTTTTATTCTGGCGATGGTCATGTCCTGCTTCCTGTGCATGGTATAGTTTATCTTTGGAATGTGTTGCTTCTGATCTTTTTTCTGTTTGGTAAACAGTTTCTGTTGGTTCGTTTTGTTGTTTTTAAAAATTCTCTGCTTTTTCCAGGCACCATTATCCACCTTTTTCAACAATCTGGTGGCCTATTTGGACGACCTTTAAGGTCCCTTCCAACTGAAACCATTCTATGATTTGTTCTATGATTCTGTGATATTGTGAGATGGCTGTGCTTCGCTGTGATTCTTTCCAAATTTTACTAAGCCTGTTTTCTGTGCTCTGGCTGTGGAAAACATTTTAATGTCCAATTACTTGATCAGTGCTGCATGCACATTTTTTTCTTGATGCCTATTTCACTTCTTTGAGAATTGCAAATAACGGTCTTGATATAAAAGCTTTTTTATCTCAGACCAAGATGCTTTCAGATCTTCAGACAGGAGAGAAACCTCTGCATCAGAGGTGACCTCAAGCACATGTTGCCTAAGGAAGTGAGGAACTACGAAACATCTCAAATCTGCATAGAGTTCTGAAAGGCACTGTAGGAGCACTGAAGACTCACAAACTAAAATAGGGGTGTTTTGGAGGCAGTCCTTTGAACTGATAATACATGCATCTCTATCAGACTAAAACTTATTTTAACATCATGTGTTAGTGTTCAGACTTGCTATACCAACTGCTCTTGTGTTCAGAGTATGAAAAGTGCAAGTTATGTTGCCATATGCTAAGATCAGCATCTCTTCTTCAGCTTGTATCCTTCTGGAGATGGCAGGGGAAAAAGGGCAGAAGTAACAGAAGCATCTTGTTGCCTAAGTAGACTGGAAAGCATGTGTTCAGTCATCTCTTACTGTGTCTTGTGCTGGCAGAAGGAACTTTCTTGGTGCCATGTCTTCTCATAAATATACAGTAGTAACTGCAAATAAGAAATGTTTCTCCGTGGTACTCGGTGTTTGGTCTGCATTTGCTGTTGCTGGAAGCTGCATCTATAAGAGCACTGCACTTTCTCATCCAATGCTGTGTGGACTTGTGTTCACAACTGACAGGAGCTGCTCTTTCCTGAACTGAATCAAAGCAGTGATAGGTGAACCCATTCTTCAGTGGGTGGAATGTATCCCTGGCCAAAGATGAGAGAAAAGCAGTGGACCAAAAGGTCTAGATTTCAAAAGCTACAGACACATGAGGCTTCAGTGCCCTGCCACAGGGGACAACTCTTTGTTCCTTTGGTGATTGAATTAGAGCGCTGCGTTAGCCCTTTCAGCTCTAAGTGATGGAAAAGCAAGCATCCGTGTTTCATTGCCACTGAAAATGGCTTATACCTTTGACTTGTATTTATTTTGCAGGCTGTTGGGTTTTGATTGTAGAATTTCCAGTAGAATGCTGTAGCTATTCTCAGTGTTTTGAAACTCGTAGCTGGATTGAGATAAAAGCAGCAGTATTTTGATCTCTGGGTTTTGAAATGGTCAAGACAAAGCAGGCACTGAGATGGTCATGAAAGCTGCTTAAAGGAGAGATTGCCTGTTCCTATTTGTGTGAAATCATCTTTTGTTTGTTATGTAGAAAAGAAACTTCTCCCTAAAATGTTTTTTACCTTGTCAGCTGACTGTCCTGTTGGTGCTGGTAATTGTCCTCTGTGTATTTAGAAATGAAGGCTTCAGAAATGAAAGCTTCAGAAATGTGTTTGTTAACCAGTTTATGAACCAGCTTTTCTTCTTACTGATAGCTCTTTTTTTTTCCTTTTTTTCTTTTTTTTAAATCTTGCAGAGTAAATGTGTCAAGTACTGGCCTGATGAATATTCCCTAAAGGAGTACGGTGTTATGCGTGTTAGGAATGTTAAGGAGAGTGCAGCACACGATTACACACTAAGAGAACTTAAGCTTTCCAAAGTTGGACAAGTAAGTATGGTAGAAACTCTGTCCTTTTAATTTAGGTTGCAGATAACAAAAAAATACAGAAATAGGCTGTTTCTTTGGAATCAATAAAAGCACTAAGAGATTAATAAATTGAGCCCTGTGTCTTTCTTTGAAGCTCTAGGTTTATTCCATACATCTTTCTCTTTGTCCTTGGGATAATTGAAGATTCTAATACCTAAGCACTTTTTGGCAGAAGATGCATGGCTGCAGAGCTTTGAGGAAATTGGGAAAGAGGGACGATGCTTTTAAGTAATCCCACTTGAGTCTAGCTGGGCATTTGCTCCCTTTCATGGAGATGGTTGCGCTAGAAGAAAGTGATTTGTGTGGATCCAGTATGTAGGAAGAACACTTAAGGGAAGGGATGCAAAAGATGAGGAAGGAAACAGTAAACTAGTATGGAAATAGCACTTCCTTTTTAAGGAGCAATTTGGATCAGGGTGCAAAAATGTGAGAAGGAAATAAGCAGGATAGATTAGATTGGTGTGTCCGTGGGATGGAACTGAGTGGGAAGAGGTGTGTGAGGTAAGTGCCACTAGGTATGAGTGATGACTCTGACGGATGAAGGTCCCTTGCTGTTGGTCACCCTCAGACAGAACTTTGCCATGGCTTCTAAAGGTGAGGATGGAAATGTTGAAAACAACAGCATGAGAAAAAGGGAACCGAGGAAGCAGGTGTTGTGATTGATTTGTTAGGCCAGGAAGAACTCTGGCTTGTTCCCTGCTTCAAGAGTTGTGGTGCCGTGGATACCGAGCAGCAGGCTGGATGTGCCACCTTTCGATCTGACTCAGCTTTGCCACATAAATGCTTTTAGCTGGATTTTGATCTGAAGGATTTGGTTTTCACATGTTGGCATCTTCCTTCTAGGGGAACACAGAGAGGACAGTCTGGCAATATCACTTCAGGACTTGGCCTGATCACGGAGTCCCGAGTGACCCCGGCGGTGTACTAGACTTCCTAGAAGAGGTGCACCACAAGCAAGAGAGCATTTCTGATGCAGGACCTGTTGTCGTTCACTGCAGGTATGGTGATGCACTGTCCCTCTCCTGCTACTATTCTCTACACCTTTGGAGTTCTGTTGGATCCTCTTCTTGGTTTTTCTTTTTATTTGGCAGGGGGGAGCTGAATAATTTAAGAGAAGATGGCTTTCCCTGAGAGCTGCTCAGACTGTGATCTGTCAAAGCCTTTTTGCTTTCTGTTTTGCAAAATGATATCTTCTTGACAGGTGTCAAACGTTTACCTTTGAAGCAGGCTGTGTTTCAGAGTGTGCATGTCTTTATCAATAAGAATTTCTGATGTTACATGAGAAGGTGCTACCAGTCTTGGCTAAATAGATTTCAGGTGCTCCATCATAGAAGTTCCAGTATCCCATCCTACCTCCTGCGAGTGCTCTCTCCTCAGTTTTGGCTTACAAATGAGAATTTTTAGAAGGCAAGGAAATGTTAGATCTGACCTTGTAGTTTTCTTCTGATTCAATGATGTACAGAAGTGCTGTTATGACTTCTGTCTCTTCCATGTTAAGTTGATTAGGTCTGTAGTTACTTTTGGCTGTGTGGCTTGGTTTCCCTCTGGCTGTAATTTGAAAGTCTAATGCCTGTTAATGTTAGACTCGAACTGGTGTTTTGGTGTCTGTTCAGAGACAGCAAAACTATTAAGTTTTTTTTCTCCTTTGACTTTTACAGTGCTGGGATTGGGCGAACAGGAACTTTTATTGTCATTGATATTCTTATTGACATCATCAGAGAAAAAGGTAGGTTTGTCCCACTTTCATTTCCCTGTGGGACAGTGACAGATACATCACAGTAAAACAACAGGAGTGTTGATAGAATAAAGAAATTGACTGATGTGAAAAGGTCGGTGTGTATGGGTGGTTCAGAAGGAACTTGTTCATTCCTCTTGACTGAGCTGGAATCAAAGTGCTGAAACCCTGCTCCCATCCAGCATAATGAGGACTTTCAGCTGAGGATTAGCCAAGAGTCTGATGATGTTTCTTCTCTTAGTATTTTTATCATTTATTTTTCTGGTTTCCTTCTCAAATCATTCACAGGTGTGTGGTTGTCAGTGTACTCACACACACTGAATTTGAGTAACCTGTTTTTGGAGAATCATCTTGTATTTATGTACAAACTGCCATAAACACTAACACAGTCTGTGAGTGGAGCGAGGTTGCTTTTAAAGTCATCTTGGAGCAGTGTGAAGTGATGCAGTTTACTCCCTCAGGACAGCTTTCTGCTTTATGCTACGGTTCTGCAGATCTGTGTGGTTGTAGTCAAGGATGAATCCTCAGTTAAACGTTAGCAATCTTGCTTGTACCAAGGTCATTCTGCTCCGTTGTGTTCTGCTGGAAGATGAGGCCAATCTCTCCTCTGAAGCAAAGTTTATTTCATCGTTCTTAACATGCTGGTGATTCTTCCTAGGTGTGGACTGTGATATTGATGTTCCAAAGACCATTCAGATGGTGAGATCGCAGCGGTCAGGGATGGTTCAGACAGAAGCACAGTACAGGTTCATTTACATGGCAGTACAGCACTACATCGAAACGCTACAGCGCAGAATTGAAGAGGAGCAGGTATGCTTGGCCTCGCTGTAAAGTGTTACACCAACACGTTCTCATTGGAACAGGGAGCAGGGTTGCTTGATTGCTGCCTGTGACTTTTGGAGGCATAACTGCTGACTGTAAAACCAATGCATCGGGGAGAGGCTTTCTCTGTAACCCTCTGTTAACCCTGTTCAAAGAAGTAGCCTGTATTTCAATTCATTATGCTTAAGAATTACTTAGATTATTGGGTGGAATTAGAAAATGATAAAATAAAAATGGTGTGTTTGGCCACTCTCAGAGGAAGAAAATCATCAGTCTGAGAGGCTTCCCCATGTGACTGCAGCTAGTGATGCCTTACCTCCTATGAAAATGCTTGCATGGATGGCATCCTGTCCCAAGTCCCTGCACCCCAAATCTCAATTCCCTTTTTAATCTAGCTTTCTGTGCAAGCAGAATAAAAGATATGACTGTTAATTAATACAGGACCTTGCACTCTGTTCAACTTTAAACAAATTTTCAGTCTGTTAACTGCATTTCTGAAGTGTGATAATCAAATTCAAATGGTAGTAGCTCTAGTATGTATTTTTGAGTCTGAAGTTATGTTTGTTAGTAAGTGGTGAGTATATCGAACTGAAAGATTTAAGAATGAGCATGGTGATCTTGCAGTCCAACAAAAAGCAGTTAGGAGAGTGATTTGATGTGGTAAGGTGAGAAAAGGTTTGGAATATTTGGTGACAACCACAAGACCTTCACCTCCTTGCTTCTGTTTCAGTACTTCATTGTGCTCAAAAACTACAGCCTTTTAGCAAAGTTACCTCATTTTGTAATGAAAAACTAACTGAATTCTCCCCACTGTTGCTTTTGTTCTCTGCTCTAACTCTGGTCATCTGTGATTTTTATCTTTGTTTCAGCATTTCATTATCTTTCCTTCTGCAGCTGCCTTGCTGCTCAGGAGAGAAGCCCCGACAACTGCTCAGGCAGATGTGGGGAGCTGCGTCGTTAGTGCAGTGCCAGGTGTGAGGTGTTTGGAGATGGAGTGTGCCAGCGTGGGCTTGGCACTTGTGTGGCTTCTGGCTGCTTTGGAGTGTGGCAGAGCTTATTTTATATTTGCCTACATGATGTAGATGTGCTGTTCAGCAGAGAGGATAGAGACTTTATTCCTCTCCGCAGGACAGCTGTTGTGTGCTCTGATGGTGATTAGACACAAAGTGAAGAACAAGAAATCCCTCAGGTGTACTTTTTTCCCTGGCTTTGTTGTCTCACTTCGCCTTAGAGCTGCCTCGTGTCTCTGTGGGTGTAATTATGCAAGCCTTGTATCCTCAGCTTTGTGATATGGTCTCTTTCTGCTGCTGCCATTTACAAAGAAGATGGGTAACTCTTGATCGTTCTAGTGGGTTTTGATAGTGTTTTGTTATTGAGTGGAGCAGTGTCTTTCTCCTATAGTGCTGGGGCTAAGTTAGTTGTGTTTCATCCTCTACTCTGTTAGTAGCTGAGAAGGCACAAGAATAAAAGTTAAAGAGACTGACAGTGGAATACTGATTTACCTCAGGAGATCTTGACCTATAGCTAGGGCTAGTGGCAGCTAGAGGAATAAAACAATGTAGAACTCCTCAGACAAAAGCAAAGCTTTGAGGGGAATATAGGATCTAAAGCCCTGAAAAAAACATAGGGAATTGGGAGTGCTCCAAAGCATGTTCTGATGGAGTAGAAAAAAATTGACTGAGTAGTGAAATTCTGTGCAGAATCACAGATTGGTTTGGGTTGGAAGGGACCTTAAAGCCCATCCAGTTCCACCCCCCTGCCATGGACAGGGACACTTTCCACTGGATCAGGGGGCTCAAAGCCCCATCCAGCCTGGCCTTGAACACCTCCAGGGATGGGGCAGCCACCACTGCTCTGGGCAACCTGGGCCAGGGCCTCCCCACCCCCACAGGAAAAGATTTCTTCCTAAGATCTTATCTCAATCTCCCCTCTTTCACCTTAAAACTCTTCCCCTTGTACTGTCACGTGCTTGAATGTCACCCAAAAAGATAGTTTGGGAATGAAATGCTGTGTTTTGAGAAACTTTTAACTTCTCTATGCTTGCTTTAATTGCAGTTGCAGACAGTGAAAGTAAACTGGTAAACTCAGTTAGGGCACCTTTATAAGAAAGAATATGAGGCCATGCTCCCTGTCTGCCTTTCCATCAGGATGAACACAAGCCAGCTTGGATAATGCATTAGGTAGCTCCATTAGGTAGCCTGTTGTCATCCAGGACTTGCAAACATCTGGGCTGAAGAAGTGAATGTGTGGAGAGCTGCATCTCTTCGTGTAGACCTGCCTGCTTCTTGTCATCAGGAAAGAAATGCCCTGCTCTGCTAGCGTTCCATCTCACATTGCAGTGCTGAGAGCCTCAAGGTTTCATAGAATTAAACATTGTCTTAAATATTTTCTGTCTTCTTACAAGTGTAGAAGGAAAGGAAAGTGAATTTGTTTTGGGGTTTGTGGTTTGTTTTTTCCCCTGTGGAAAAGTGTACGTTCTCTTACATCTAGGAAAGAAGTAGTTCTTACCACGGTTCTGTTATTCTGAATCAGAAAGGATAATTACAATGAATTAAGTGGAAGAAAGAGAAGCCAGATATCTTCTTCTCCTTGGCTTGTTTTATCTGTTTCAGTCAGCTTAAGTAATAGAAGAACTGACTGATTCTTTATAAATTGCTTTTACTATTCAGTACATCTGGAACTTGAGCTGCCCTTCATCAAGCAGATTTGTGAGGGTGTGGTGGAAATCAAACTTTGGTTTTGGACTTCAGGATATTATTGGCAGGTGAGGGGGTTGTACCCATAACACTGTAGAATGCAGCAGAATTTGAACCTTTGTGTTTTATTTAAATCTTATTTTTTAGCTTTAACATTCCAGGTAATTGATCTGGACTGATCTGGGAAGTGCATTTGTCAGGAATAGATAGGAGGCTGAAAAAGGTGAAGTTCAATAAAATAACCAAATAAGCTGAGCAAGTTTTGAGCACGTCTCAGAAGCCTCTTTGAAAACCTTCAACCTGCATCGCTCTACAGAGCATTCTTAATGACAGCTCTGCAGCCAGAGCTCCCCAGAGGCTCTGACAACCTCTGTGAGATTGATTCAGGCCGGTTATTTAGTCCTTGTTCAGGCATTTTAAACCCCTCAAAACCCAGTACCCTGCAAAATTTTGAACTGAGGCTTTAATTTCTACGTAGGTTTCAGCGTGTGGATGTGTTATGAGTGTTTGTCTTGAAAATGAAGGAAGCCGTATCCCTTTTCTTTCCTTGCTGGAGCCTTCAGTATCTGTAGATGAATGCCAGCACAATTGGCTGCAGCTTCCAACATATGCTGCTGAATACAAATAACAGCTTGGGATCTTTTTATATCAAACCTAATGGGCTAAGATGTTATTTTATTAGAGATCTCGCAAACAACACTGTTACTCATTTGGCCACATCTCCAAGCTGGGAATAAGGTCAGTGGGAAGCCCACTGGCTGGTACTGTCTACTAAAGAGTGAAGAGTGGTTTCTTCTGCCAAGTGAGATGAAGATAGTGTGTGAGTGCTCGTTCATAAGATTGGTACATTCTTCTGGAGATGGTGGTGGGAAGAGGGATATTGAAAAGCAAGACTTTTTAGGTCTGTTAACAAGGAGCTAAAGCCAGCCTTTAGGTCCTGTCCATGTTGTGTGTTATCTACAGATTTGAGCTCTCTTCTGTTCATGGGCAAACCTTTTTCTCTAAAAACATACATGAACAGTTTATATGTGTAATTTCAGTGCTACTTCAATGATTGCTTTCTATTACGAATTCAAAACTTGGCTTTCTGTTGTGTTTTGCTTCACAGAAGAGTAAGAGAAAAGGTCATGAATACACGAACATTAAATATTCTTTATCGGACCAGACAAGTGGTGATCAGAGCCCTCTTCCACCCTGTACCCCAACCCCCACGTGTCCGGAGTAAGTTTGCTTCTGTTGTTAGTGTGCAAGTTTTGAACTGTTCTAACCAAATCTTCAGGGACCCTGAATGAGAATGTTGCCCTTAAACCAAATAGAGCAAAATAAATAATCAATGAATTATATTGTGTGCACAAATGTGGTTTTCTCAAACTAGATGCTTCAGACTGTAAATCTGTGTTTCATTTCAGAATGAGAGAAGATAGTGCTAGAGTATATGAAAATGTGGGGCTGATGCAACAGCAGAAAAGCTTCAGATGAGAAGATGTACAGAGACTTCAGTGCAAAGGCAGGTACGTATGTTCAGGATTCAGTGTGCATGTCTAGCCTGGAGTTGTGGGGTTTGGAGGAGAAGTTCACAACTGACCGGTGAGAAGAACTATAGGAAGGGCTTTCTAACGTCTGAAATGCGTGTAATCCATCCCCCTTAGGGTGTTTAAATTCCAGAAGCTAATTTTTATTGAGTTGCATTTAGGCTACCCTTCCAAAACAACGTGGAATATCAGCCTGGGTAGTTTGGACTTTTGTTCTTATGTTCTACCTCACTGCTGATGTGAGTTGGAAGTCTTTTTTTGTTCTGAAGGCGGGAATTCTGCATGCTAGAAAAAGATGAGTAGCAGCTACAGTCTGAACTTCCCATGTCTTGGATAAGCAATCTTTGCTCGTGGCTGATGATAACGATTTGTGTCTCTAAAGAGATTCAAAGAATGCTTAATCTCATGCTCAGCCTCAGGGTTACTGCTGTGCCTGTGTGATGTGAGCAGTTGGTATAGTATTGTCATAAATTAAATGCTTGCTTTTGCTGAGAGTCAAATGTGTAGATTCTCTTTGTTAAGTTTTAAATACCTGCTATAATTTGGTTCTTGCAATCAGACAACTGAAAGTGTATATTGGTTCTTAGCTAGTAAGATCTGATTCTTTGGTTAACTTCAGAAATCCTGTTTTCCCTTTTCCATTTTGGAACTATAAGTGTGTTTCATCCATTTAATCCAAGGACCTTCTCCAAGTTTATACACAATCTCATCTTCTACTGCCAAGTACTTTGCAGTTTGTAAGCAAGCTTTGAGACGTTTCATTGCGTTTAAGGCTTTCTTGAGTTAAAATTGAGCACCTCTGTATAATGTCAGAATAATAACTGCTGCTTTCTTCTTAAGTAATATTTTATTTTCTTCTCCCTTCCTTTTGCAGAAATGAATATGGTTTTTAAAAAGGTCAAGAAAGAGGTGGAAGAAGCTTCACATGAACGGTGAACCCTGAGGGCTTGGTACCTTTTTATTTGCAGTTTTAATCCTTCAACAGTAGGCAGAACTTAAGACCACCTAAAGATTGTTTATATCTCTTCTCTCCAATACCTGATTTACAATTGCTCATTTTCCAAATAAAAGGAAATCCTTTCTACAATGTAGACACCTACTTTGTAGAGTCAGTTTTGAATCCCACAAACTGTTGGACTGTCATCCATTTGTTTTTTAAATAGTATTTTGTTTCACAGTATGGCTATTAGTTGTTTGTGTTTTTCCTTATTTGAGCAGTTGTGGGATATTTTTTTCTTGGGGGGGTGGTGGGAGAGCAATGATATGGATAAATCCGTTACACTAATGTAAAATACTGATGGGAACAATACTTGATTGTTTGAAAGCAGTGGATCACCAGCATGAATAGAATCAGCTAAATGATAAAATTAGTCCTAATACATTTCAAACTCAGACTGAGTTTCATAAGGGTGAGCAGTTATATTATGAAGGTCCATTTTGTGATAAGTGATGGCTTTGATTACGACTTGGCTGGCTGGGCTGTTTTTAACTAGTTATGCAAGATAGCCTTTACATCAAACAAAACTTCTTTTACATGATCTCTACCCAAAATAGAAATTTACTGTAGCTCTCGAAAGACACAGTGGCCTAACGGTTTGTGAAGGTGCTGTCTCTGTTAATTGTGTTTGTCTATTAAGCAAGAGACTGAACTGGCAGAGTTAAGGTATTTTAAAAAGTTGCATGGTGACACTTTGACAGCATTTTCAAAACGGTGAAACAAGTAACCCCCTGTGCAGGCTGTTACCTGTGTAAGGTAACCTTCTTCCCCTTCTGCTGGGAAGGTGGGAACTGATGAGCCTTCTGGTTTTTAGTAAAGCCTTATGCTAGTGTAAGTGGTAAATTGAAGTTGTGTGGGGAAAGCAGTACATGGAAGCTAGTTATCCACTCAGATTGCCTTAGTTGAAGGACAGCAAGGCCAGTAGGCTCGTTCTGGTTCATTCCATCAGGCAGGAGTTTGTGACCATTCTACCTGAAGTGCCTTTCAGAGCTCCATGGAATTTGCTGTCCCTATTAAAGAGTCACGTTCATCTGAAACCACTTCTGATCGTTGTCAGTGAGACAAAGTCTTCTTCTAGAGACTCCAGAAAGAAGAACTGCTGTTAAGTTAATTTGGTTTCTTGACTTTGTTTGCTTTGTCCAGTTACCTGGACCAGAAGCTCCTTGTGAAGCCATCAGCAGCTGCCTGTGTGTGTTAGTGGCAGAATTGGTCCCCAGGAGAGAGCACTGGGGGTGTTTCCCAACATCTTTCCCATGTTTCTGGGGGAAGCTCTGTGACTTAAGGTGGTGTGAAGGAATTACTGCCATTTTCATACCACAGGTGCAGATGGTGAACGCTGTGTTTAATCGCTGTTTGCAAGGCTGCAGGGCCAATGGAATTGCATTGTTGGCCTTAATAGTGAAACTATGCTAAAGCCTGGAATGTAATTAATGCAGCTTTGTGAAAGGTTAAGTGGGAGATTCCATTACCTTTTCCTGAGAGTGCTTTGCAAAAGCAAATATTTGAACACTTTGTTTGAACTGAATGAAGGTGCTTCTTTAATGTTAAGCCGAATTTTCTTACTTTGCCTGTTGTCCTTTTGTCTTCTGAGGCTTTGGGCTTCTTTTGGAACTCCTGTCACCAGCATACCATGATACGTGTTCTCATGTCAGAGCCTTATCTCCAGTCATAAACACTCGTGCCCTTTCTAGATCTAACATTTCTAGTCCTGATGAGAGAGAAATCTATTCACTTGGTAGTGAGATACCTGCTTGGCATTGCCTGCTTCCTCTCCTGGCCCTGTTTACGGCTTCATTCGGCTCAACAGGGGTCAGCTGTAAGTGTTGTATTTGCATAGAGCCATTGACAGCAGTTGAATACTTGTCTAAAGCTTTGTGCAGAGTTAACTTTTCCACTTCATCCACTGTCGCAAGGTGGAACACACGGTCAGGTTTGGAGCTATCCTGCACCAGATGGAAAAGTCAGGGGAGAAGTCAAGAGGAACGGGAGAAGGATCCTGAATGAATCTGAACTCTTATGAACTCAGTTAATGTGACGTATCTGGAAGGACTGACCTGTGTGAGCAGCAATCGCTTATGTGGCCAACATAAAGTTGCCTCTCATGACCTCATTTTAGCTGTTTAGAACCTGCTGCTGTGGGATTTTTTTTTTTTCTTGGAGCCAGGGAATTGTTACTGCAGAATGTGTATTAATCCTGGGGAGCATATGGTGGGAGAACGTCACTGAGGGGGGACAGGGTCTGAAAGACTGTGGATAAATACTCCTCTTTTAACTGCCCCTGCTGAACACCAAGGGGAGGCGTTGCAGAGTGGAGCCTGTCTTGCCTTTCCTGCACCACTGAGAGAGGGGTGATTCTTAAAGCATTTTTAAATTATTTTAAACAATGGCTGGGGTTTATGACAGATGAAGCAAGAAAGAGAAGGGAGATAAGTGACTGTGGGGTTTATGTATTTGTAGTGAGTTTTTAGAGAATAAATTTTAAGCATTGATTTACCAGCTTTTGCTGTGTCAATGAAATGGAAAAGGGATGCAGTTGTGTTGTAGAAGACTTTATACCACAAGGGAAACTTTAACCCAACTCCCAAGGCACAGTAATTTATGCCAGCATGAATTTGCTGCAGAATTCATTTCCTGAATGTTTTATAGCATACACTTTAATATCAGCTAACTGTTGTTAGGACTGATTGGTTCTCCTATTAATCCTGACCAAACTTTAATTTTTCCTCTTTAAGATGTGTGTTTGAAACGCAATTAACTAGGATATGGCTAACGAAGTTAAAACCTATTTTCTTTTTTGTTGTAGGGATGGGAAAAGTCACAGCTGGTACTAGGATGTGTTGTCAGGTTTTGATTTCCTACCCGTAACTTCATTATTTCAAATTAATTTTTAATTTCTCCCTTTTAAATAGTGAAACAATTAATAATTTCAAGCCTGTTTATTTATGACATTATTGTGATTTTTTTTTTTTATTGCAGTACTAAAGACTAATGAAAAAGGATCCTCTTATTAGGTGGAGTAGACCTTGCATTTATTTTTTTCCTGCAATGTATGAAGTATTGTACCAGAGTATTAAATGAAATGTAATATTTTATTGAAAAATCTCTATCCTTTAAAAGGAATACATTTAGGATGTCATCAATTTGATGTGAATCATGTAAATGTTGATAATGCGCTGTTTATTATACATCTAGTGTTTCAAAAGACTCACTTATTGCCTTTTGCCCACGTACATTCTGTAGATCTTTTACAATTGTCAAAATGTGACATTAAAATAATAGTTAATGTATAGAAATATTGGTGGTTGTCCATTGTTTTCTGTGCTGGTATTTATGGGTCTTAGTTCAGCTGCTCTGCTAGCTGCATTGTGGTTTTTATTGCTGCGAAGCTATATGATCAGAAATAAAAACATATCTGTAAACATCAGAACTTTGAAAAAAAGGAGAAAAAAGGAAATTAAAAAAAAGAAATAAAAATCATTTTCGTAAGACAGTTTGTCAGTTACTCTGTTCTCCAGCTTGCAGTCAGAGAGGATGGTGTTGTATGGGCACCAGCTTTCCAGCCCAGACTGTGTTTCCGAGTCGTACCAAGCCCCTCTGCGGGAGGGGATGTGGCTGAAGAGATCAACTGCCCTTCCTGAGAGCCAGTGGAGCAAAACTCTTATTAAATACGATGTGTGTGAGCGTTTGTCTTTTTCCCACCACCCATTGCCACTGGTACTCCTGGGAGTGGGAGTTTCCCCGTGGTGGGAGGTTCCCCGTGCTGCCCAGGTACTCCTCTCCCGTCAGCCCTCGGTGGCTCTTGGCCTGGGAGTGCTGTGCTGCGGTGGTCAGGTGTCCCTGCTGCCTCTGCTCTTTCCTGCTCTGTGTTCAGACACTTGGCCTTGCTTCTTTCCTCATTTTTTAACTTGGTGTACAACATGCTCAAAACTGAGATGGGGGAGAATTGGCCTCTCTTTTTTTGCTATTAGTGTGTAATCTATCAGTTTTAACTGGAGGAGAGGAAGGACAATCCTATTCTTCCTGTCCACGTCCCATTTGGCTGTAAGTGGTCCTTCTGGGGTGAGGGAGAAAGAAGCTGTTGCTCTCACTCTTGCTGCTTCTTGCTTTCATATCTTTCACCTCTTGCACCATTTGTCTTTGGGACTCTGCTGTTTCCTGGGACCATGTTATGCCAGCACCATGCAGTGACTCAAAAAAGAGGCTGGCGCTTTGGAAAGAAGCTGTGTTACACCCCAGGCTCCTCTCTGCCAGCTGCTGCCACCAAACTTCAAAAGCTATCAACATTTCTGACTCTTGTAGCACTTGGAGCTACAGAGCATCCACAGATGTGATGTCCTGTCTAGGCTGGAGCAGCAGAGCATGCACGTGCCCATAAGTATCGCAAATTGCTCTGATTTTGGGTCCACTAATACTGCCTTTTCTTTCTTAAAGCTCTTGAGAATATTCCCATTAAGGATGTCGCTGCTGTTACTGATTCCCAGAAACTGGACAGTCTGAGTGGCTTCACTGAGGTATGAAGGGGTTTTAACTCACGGGAAGGTTCTGCTAAGCATTCGCTCTCCCCTCGATCCTTCTTTTCAGAGCTGAGCCGTCCTGCAACGTTTCAGGAAATAAATGCTGTGTGTTATAACACACCATGAGCGCAGTGGCTGTTAACACAGAGCAAATATCAGCTGGATTTGTAGTAAAACAAGCTTAATCTCAGGGCAATGGCAAAGCATAGAGATAATCTGCTGAAATGGCAGGAAGGAGGCAAAGCCCCGTGGTCGAGGCCTCTGCAGATTCACGTAGGAGCTGAATTCAAACGAGGACAGTGGCTTTATGTAGAGCAGCTCCGGTTTAAGGCACGATTATCCTGCAGAGTAAGATTTTTTTTTTATGAATGCTTCTTACAGTTTGCATCAATCTCTGTGTGTGGCAATGGCTTTATAATCTGTTTCAGGGTTGGGGAGGGAGGGGAGCTGGTCCAATCTGAGGAGCGATAGTGACGTGGTGACACTTAAAGCACCTCCTGTTTCCTCCCAGGTGGTCGTGTGGTGTTTTTGCTTGCCCTGTGTAGGTAAGTATGGATGGAATTTATTCTCACAGCGCTCTCGGTGTTTATACAAGCCTAGATGATCGGATATTGCTCAAGGACAAGTTTGTTATCTCCATAAAACCTTGGAACTTTGGCTGACTTTTTTTTCGGGGTTATCTCCTGTGCAGTTCATGTTTAGGTTGGGTGGATTCTGAAATGTGCCTCCTGTTGTTTAGGAAGGTGTATACAGCGTGTTGGTTTCGATCCTGTAACAGGAAGAGCTCAACGGGTCAGGAAGAATGAGGGTGTCCTTCAATCAACCTATCTGCTGTTTCCAAAGAAAATGATTTTCCAGCACATCTCTCTTGGCAGAGCTGATGCAAATCAAAAGGTTCCATGTTCAGGGTAGCAACTCCCTGTGTGTTGCACCTTGCTGAGCTTTTTAAACCTCCACGTGCTCATTCTTTCGCTCGGAATCACTCTTGAGCCCTTCACACAGCTCTTATGCCTTGAGTCTCTGAAATCTTCCTTTGCATTGAGCTGGGGCCTGAGGCTCAAACTTGTATCTGGGTTTTCTCCCTTTTTCTTTTGTAATGGTTGGGAAAGACACCTTCAAAGGATTCCAATGTGCTGATTGCTGTCTGTTTTCCCCACGGACTCAGAGAGCATAACAATTCAGAGATCAAAACGTTTGATTCGATAAAAACCCAGCTCTCCCAGTGAATGCCTCCAGGTGCTGGAGGGACTGCGATGTTTTAGTGTGCTTCATCTTGATATTTCACTGTTTTGTGGCTTTGTGTGTGTTTGCTCCTAATGGAGGAAGGATCTTTAGATTCTTATGCCAGCGCTTTTCTCAGTTTCCTTAGCTCTGTCATTGGATGTGAAACGGGAGGGGGAGGAAATCCCTGCTCTCTCTTATGCTGGAAATGAAGCTGGAAGATGCTGTGATTCCTTCTGGTCTTTTATTTAGTAGTCCTATGTCTGAGCTGA
This sequence comes from Dromococcyx pavoninus, assembly GCA_033558185.1. Lineage (NCBI taxonomy): Eukaryota > Metazoa > Chordata > Aves > Cuculiformes > Neomorphidae > Dromococcyx > Dromococcyx pavoninus. Next base: position 163,313 of record JAUMJL010000345.1, on the reverse strand, counting down.
GTTTATGGTTGTCTTTTCTGGCCGCAATCTTTAATGTTATAACTCTGTGAAAGTCCCACGTATATTTACTACTACGATTGGCAGTTAAAGGGGTATAAAGTGCTGTAGAAGAAACAGGAGAGAGAAATCATCTGTAAGTGGTGGCTTTTTCAAACTGCTTGGTCTCGTTTTATCTCGTGCGTTGGAGGTTTTGTATTTGCAGGGTGGGTGAGTGTCCTTCTGCAGGGAGGGAAGGGCTCTGTCCTTCCTGGTGGCTGGGCTGTGTTGAAGGCTGTCTACTCAAGATAGATTGTGCTCACTGTTTCAGATAAGCCTGACCTCATCTCCTGCCTGGCTGCAGCAATCCTAGCTTGGTCTGTATGTATTTGTCCACCCTGGCCTTCCCATGGGAAATGGTGTCTTGGGAGCCTATGCTTTGGATACAGACCCACACATGGACGCATCCTCCCACCGCTTTCCCTCTGCTGCTGGCATCCTTTGGCAGCAGCTGGTGGGACTTGTAGCACTGTCCTAATTTAGCATAGCAGAAAGCTGCTATAATTGGGGTATTCTTTGTGTAGGCTTTTGTGCAAACAGCAAACGCTCTGTGCTTTGCAAGTCTTTCCCCCAACAGTGCCAAGATCTGAGTCTCGATGTTTGCCCGCCTCGACTGCAGGACTCGGTGTGTTGTGCCGGGGTGCGATCTGCTCCCCTTCCTTCAGCCTCCTGGAGTCCTCTTGTTAATCACAGATGTTTGCAGTGACTTGTGTTATTGTAATTAACAGCCTTTCTGCACACTGCAGTCAATTCACATTCCTCATGGCTCATGAGCTTGGGGAAATGCAGCACATCCAGAGCATCCACGGTGGATCGCTTGGCGCTGCTGTCCCTGCAGGTGTCCTGCACTAACCTCTGCGTCGCCTTCATCCTTCTCGTTTCCATGATTTGCAGGCTCCTGTTGTTCCCTAATAAAGAGATTCGACTAAATACTGTAAGAAAAGTGAAATCAGTCTCTAAGGGTTCTCCTCAAAGAATCAATCTCAAAGTTAACCTTTTGATTCATGGCAGCTCGTAATTGTACAAATCATCACTGGCTGGACTGAATTTCTATTAGCTTTGCTCCATTTCCCAGGCCTAGATCTGCATAGTAATGTCAGCATCTGGACAGTCTGCTTCTAGAATTCACTTGAATCAATCAAAAGACTTTGAGTGGTGACTTCCATTGCAGAGATGTGTTTCTGCATGACATGGGAAGGTAGCAGACACTGTTACTCAAATTGCTCTTCCCAGGCATGGGTCACTGGAAGAACTCAGCCTGGACTATGATGCTTCTGTGGGAGGTATGAGGAAGATATGAAGCTGCTCTCCCAAAGACTGGGTGCCTGCTGTTGATGAAAACCAAAGGATGGAGCCAGTGTCGTGCTGTCACCCTACAGTGTGCCCTTGGCTGTGACAATCTGTGCTCCATCCTTCCCAAAGGAGCAGCTGGGCTCCCACTCCTTGTAGCTATGTCTTGCCCTTTGAATATGGAGCTTTTTAGGCTGAATTCCACCATCTTAATGGTAACACAGCTTGGAAAATTGAGTCTTACCCGTTACCTGGGCTTTCCTCACGTTTGCTGTCCTTCCTTCTGGTCAGCATCACTGTGCCTTAATCTGTAGGATAAAAAGGTGACAGGATGCCTGATGTTTGGAGGGTGCAAGAGTCTCCCTTCCAGGGACTTAGAGGTTTTTTCCTCCCCTTTTTTGTGAAGGATGTAGGAAGAAAAGCCATGGTAGTGGTGGGCTTCCTTCTGCAAGGCTTGTTCACCTTTCTGACACACAGCACACTCTGGCAGGGGGTCAGAAACGGCACAGAGAGGCTTTGTTCCAGTCTGTGCTGCAAACGGGCTGCTTGCTGGTGCGTAAGAGCCCAGGGGCTCTTGCACGTGAGTGCTTGTATCTGGACTGCAAGAGTCTCTTTGTGCTTAACACATTCAGCTCCTTTGTGCTTTGGGGCAGTGGGACGAGTTAAACAATTCACCGTTAGGCTCCAGCTCTGCTGAGTCTGACCCTCGGAGATGCTGGGAATAACAGACTGTGCTGACTTGTCAGGGATATTGTGAAAATAAACACCATGGAGATCTCAGGCCTCTCAAATATTATCCCAGCGGGCACCGTAAGTACCCAGTGTGAGATGTTTATGCATGGTTCACCTGGCTGGATTGCCAACTCTGCTCCCCTGGAAGCCCCTTTGCTGGAGCACAGAGGTGATTTCTTACCCTGGTGCCACCAGCCCTGGTCAGGGCTCGCCGTGAGCCCCGAGCATCGCCTGTGGCTTTCAAGGAGGCTGCGAGCAGCGTTTGCTAAAGCATCCTTGTGTCCCCACAGCAGCACAGTTACCCCTTTGCAGCACAAAGTCTCTCTCTTCCAAGCTCTAATGTCGATTATTTGTGTGTTAAGAAAAAAAAATAATGGTGTGCATTTGTGTTTCCTTACTGACCCTGCTTGCCTTCCTGTGTGCTGGAGGCTGTTTCGTTCGCGTTGTCCTCGATGTTTAGCTGTGATCTGCAGGCACAGAATGCACCCCCTGTTCTGTCAGGCTGGGGCCAATACGTGCTGGAGCTGTTTTATCTCTATTAATAGTTATTTCCTCACTGAAAATTTGTATGCTTCCGTGCACTTAGGGAAGGTTTCTTTCAAATTCCCTTCCTATCACTCCCGATAAATGGTGTGTCAGTTCCAGGATAAATAGGCAGGATGGGAAAGGTGTTGCCATAGTAACGGAGGGATTTCAGTGATTGGTATCCATGGCAATTGCTAAATTCTGAGAGATTTTAAAAATGCTTTATTTAAAACATAATGAGTGTGCTGCTGCCTACGGTGCCGGCGCGGTGGGGAGCGCGCGTGTGTGTGTACGCACACGTGCATGCACAGGCACACACGCTTTTGGGAGGAAGCTCAATCATGCATAAGAAAGGAGGAGAAGTTTATTTTCAGACTATTCGGATGCTGTGTCATGTGGCAGCAGGACAGCATCAACACCCTTATTCAAACCTGCCCTCACAGAATCCCCAGGGGCTCCTTTGCTGCCCCGGGGATGCTGAGTTTCTGGATTGGTGGCTGTGGGTGACTCGAGGCCAGCCAGCCCCTGGGAGGGGGTGCATGTTTGAGGGGGTGAAGAGGATGCCCAGGTCCATCTCTCCATGGCTGTGATGATGGAAACACCTCTGGAGAGCTGTGGATGGGCAAAAAGCTGGAGTATGGTGCTAAAACCTGCTGAGAAAACTGGCTTATGCCACGGAGGATCCTATCCTGGCGTGAGATGAGCTTTGTAAGCACAACTACCTTGCCCTTGTTTTGTCAGAGTGGTGTTAACTCTCTTTCCTTTCTGTACTTTTGCTTCTGGTAGAGGAACGGTCCAGGTGGAAGTCACCCCATGAAGCGTGAGGCAGGAGGGATGCTCCTGGCTCCGTCACATGGAGCGGTGGTGGGAAGGGCAGCCTGTCACCATCTGGGCTCCACTTCTGCTCCAGCAGGCTCTGGGCTGGGAGCGGACAGTGTGGGCTCCCGGGGATGTGGCTTTACCCTCCTCCACGGGCTCGGTGCTGTGTTTTGGTGAGGGCCGTGAATAAACAGGCAAAAATGTTCCTTTGCCATAAACCGCAGGAGCCGCGAGGGAGCTGGGTTGGTGTCCGAGGAGCGGGGGGCTTGGTGCTGCCTCCTCCGACCCCGTTGTTACTGCAGATGGAGCAGGAGGAGCTGCTGCCCGATTCATTAACTGTCCCGTCCTGGCAGGGAGCTGCGGCGCTGCGGCGCTGAGCACCAATTAAACACCTCTGCAAAATGAGCCTGCACCCGCCAGGAATGACATTTTATTAGCAGGGATGGAAAGCATCAGAAACCTCTTCCTCAGGGACCCGGCTGGGGATGTGGCTTCGTTTTGCTTTTGTATCCCCAGGATGCAAATATTTAACCTGCTTGCTTGGAACAGGTCCAGGTAGCACAAGCAAGGGCCAGGCGAGGGGCCACCCTGCTCTCTGTGCCAGCAGGTGTCCCCCTGGCCAGGTGGTGCTCCTGGGTGCAGGCAGAGCCCCAAGCACACCCTGGCTCCCTACCCTGGTGCAGAGTAAGGTCCTGAGCACCCCTTTGCTTTTTTTCTAGGGGGAAAAAAAAAACATTTTGAGAAAAGCAGTGAATGGAAGTGTCCGAGTCCTGGAGGCAGGTTTAGTTTAATAGGTGGCATTTTTCTTTCATTCTCTTGGTCCAAATATCCTTTTTCTGGGCCAGAATTTCTGCTGATTTTCACCCCAGGCTTTTCCTTTCCCTGGACAGAGGCAGCACTGGGATGTGGGGCTGGGTGTTTGTTCAGCAGCTGTAGTTTATGCAGCGATTGCTCTCTCAGGTGCCTCCAGACCACTTTCCTGGCAGGGGTGCAACTGCCCCTTACCTTTCGGATGCTGAAGTACGAAGCACTTTGTAGGTCCTTCAAAATAACAACTTTGTGTGATTACACTTCAAGCCATGATCTTGCCCACATTTCCACGCAACATAAATACTTCCAGTGTGGGAAGTTTTCCCTTCCTGAGATTTTCCTTATCCCTGAGCCAGGGATTAAAAATAACACTGATGTTTTGGTTGGGGTTTGATGGCTTGGCTCCCGTTAGCCCTGCATGATCTTTTGCACTAAATGCTGTATTTTATACATCAAACCTCAGTATTTAGAGAGTTTTTGAAGGCATCCTGCCCCCTGACTTGGGGGCTGCTTGGGGTTTCTGCTGCGATCTCTGGGTTGGTCTCAGGCTGACACCGACTGCTCTGCTCCTCTGGCTGATGAGACACCAGGGGTAAATGTTGTGTATAAATAAAAAGCATTCGGCCTCGATAGACTCTATTAGTGCTGCTTCAGCTGCTGCTGCGTCCGGCCGTAGTGCCTGGCTGCTTCCCTGCTGCATCACATCAGCTGATGTGATTCTGGGGGGCACTCACCACCAAGGGCGATGTTTCGTACCAGGTTGAGATATGATATTACCTTGTATTTCTGATGGAAATGTAACCCTCGGGTTTAGGTCTCTGTGAGTGCTGAAGCGTGTCAGCTATTGAGAATGAAAGGATCTGTAGTGTTTTAAGGATGGATGGCTGAGCCTGGGCTGGTGGCAGAAAGGAGCGATCTCGAGCACCAGAGTGGATGAGGCACCCAGTACATTTCCCTGGCAGAGATACTTTTTCTTGGGAATACGTCAGCTCTGGCACGTGCTGAGTGCCAGGGTTTCTTTTTTTTTGCTCATTTTGGGCTGAAAGATGAAGTGTGTGCTGGTGATCATTACAACAGCCGCCGAGTTTGTTAAAGGATCTTTTTATGAGCCGATTTGCACAACTCCCCTTCCAGGCTGCTCAGCATGATAAAATACTGCTGTTCAGGCTGTCACGGCCATAATTGGTTGGCATTATGAATCATAAAACTATGTTCCCCCCAGGAATTTTATCCTGACATTTGATTTAATTTTTCTTGACATCCCATCCATTATATTGCATCTCCTGGCCCTCCATAGCTGGATTTGCACGCTGGGAGGAAAGGCCAACAGGTTACTTACAGTGAAGCGGCTGTCGTGAGAGCGTGTGCTCTGTGTGGAGGAATCCCTTCCTAAATGAGCTAAAATATTTTAAAAGTGCTGCTGAGGAAGCAGGATCCTCCCTCCTGCTTTAATCTGCTGGCAGGAGGAGAGGCAGCTCTGCTGTCTGGTGGGAGTGTGGTGGGGCTGTGTCTGAGCTGGGATCATAGTGCAGGAGGGAAAAGGAGCTGGGGGTTGGTTTTACCCAGCCTTATTTGATATTTCTGAGACTTTAGTGCCTCTAAAATAAGCAGATGGTGTAACTTCTGTGCTGGTCCCTGGAGATGCAGAGTGATGTGGTGTCCTCCTTTGTCCAGGACCCTCCTGACACACGGTGACACCCTTGGTGTGGTCGTGGTGTGGTCTACAGTGCTGGGGTGAGCCTGGGTGCAGCTCAGCTCCTTTCACTGTTCAGAGCTCGTGTGATTGCAGGTCTGGGCACACGCAGAGATGCCACCGAGAGTGGGTTTGGCTTGCTGGAGGTTGAACGAGGTTTATGTAAGAACCTGAGCACCCTGGTGTTGCTTGGAAGGCAGGAGACCCCTCAAGCCCTCCAGTCGCCCTTGCCACTTCCATTTTGACACAACTTTAGATGGGACCCCCTGTAGCACCCTCGGCTGGGGCTGGGATCAGCCCCTCCGGCGGGTCTGCAGGCGCCCCCCTCCCTCCCTCCTGCCTCTCGCACAGACTGGTGATTAGTGCAAGTGTGGGATCCTGTTAATTGCAGCAATTGGGATGTTTAGATTTCTGGGTTAATTGCTAATATCTGCTGTAACATTTTTCCCTCTGGATATTTTTGATCACAGTAATTAACCTCCCCCATTCGGAGGGGCAGGCGTTCATCGCTTGCTCTTCAGCCGCCTGCAGTGAAGATCCTCGGTGGGATCTCTCTCCATGGGTGTCGTGGTGGTCTCTGTGCTTCAGGGGAGAGACTCACTGCAGTGCATCCCCTCCGTGCATTTATCTGATGAATCAGAGAATGGTTTGGGTTGGAAGTGACCTCAAAGCCCATCCAGTTCCAATCCCCTGCCATGGGCAGGGACACCTCCCACTGGATCAGGGGGCTCAAGTCCCCATCAACTTGGTTTTGAACACTTGGAAAGCTCAGGATAGCAGAAGCCACACTGATTCCCTTTGAGCAACAATAAAGCTGCTGCCAGTGAAGTGTGTTTTCAGGAAGAGACTGGATTGTTACAGCCAGCTCTTTCTTATTATTTCTGCAATGACAAATGGGAAGCGGAGATGGGACTGTGAGTGCCAAACACGGCTGCCTGATCGCAGCACCCTTCCATTCCATTCCCTTCCCACTACCCCCTCAAGTCCTCTCCTGCCTTCTGGATGGTAAATGTTGTCCTGCTCCAGCTGCAGCCAGGACTGGAGATGAGAAGATGGGTGGGGGAAATATTTGTAAAGGTCAGCACAGCTTGCTGTCTGCCTTGGTGTGCTATGATGGGATCTATAAAGGCAGATTTGCTCTTACCAACAGACTACCTGAGCCTTTCTGGGTAGGTGATGGTTCTCTGATGATGATGGTTAAGTTGTTTTAGGGTTGGGGCTGGATTCCAGGTTTAGATTGCAAATTTCTCCCTGCTGGTCATGGAGCTCTGGATAAGTGGAGCTGTGTTGAATCACATCTCCTCTTGGTCTGCTCCAGGTCGTGGTGTGGAGATGCTGCTTTGAGCAGCCCAAGAACTTTGAACTTTGCTCATGGGTTGTATAGCAAAACGCTTCGCTCTTCTGAAATCCTTCCCAAACAGCAGCTTGCAGGCAGGGTAGGTGCCAAGTTAGGACCAGTTGGGAGTAGCACACGTTCCCCAGTTGTGATTGTCAACTCTGGGTGCCATTTGAGTTTGTCTCTGTGAAGGCACTGGAGTTTTACTTTAAGGCAGCAATGCTCTTGTTCATAACCTTGCTCATGTCCCAGGCATCCCGTCAAGTCAACACTCCTCCACCACACACACAGTTGTTGCCAGGATAACCAACTTGGAGGGAAGAGGGAGCATCCTTCTTGTGCATAGGGTGGGTCAAACTCATCAGAAATGTGATGGCAGCTGGAGCATTGCCATTATGAACTGCCCTGTTGAGAAGGGTCATTGCAGAGAAAGGTGGAAAGATGCCATCAGCACCACGCTGTGGTTGGTGTCCACAGCTGATGCATGTATAGCAGCACATCTGGAGGGCTTTCACAAAAAACCACCACTGGCAGTGACACATCCAAAGTAAATGAATCAATATCACCTTTTTTTTTCCTTTTCAGGAGTACCTGCTTTTGAACCCCAGCTCTAGACCTTATCTCTAAAGCCGCTCCCTCTCCCAGGCGTGGGGTGCAGTTCTGAGCAGCACAGGCTCTGTGTCTGGAGAGCTGACTCTTTGGCCAGCAGGTCTACCCAGGTGATACTTTTTTATCTTGTCAATGGGCATTTGGATTTTAATAAATTTTTCCACTTTTTTTCCCCTCTGGGGCCAAACTGTGTAACTGTGGCAGGGGATGGACAAACTGGGACGCTGCCCTGGCAGCGTGTGTGGTTCCATTTGAGCAAGCAGCCTGATGGCAGGGGGATGAAACCATCCCTTGGTGTTCCTTGTGCTTTCAGCTCAAACCTGGATGAAAGGCTGGGATTTTCAAAGGCGATGGAGACAGCTGCGGAGCATCATCGCTCTTGGTTTCCAACAGACATGTCTAATGTCCTTTGAAAACCCCACCTTAACCCAAGACAAACCACAGCTTGCTGTACTTTTTAATTGGCTCTTTATGCATCTTCTGTTTTAAATGGGAGGACAAGTGACAGATTTAAGGAGCAGCTGCGATGGCATGGGTTGGGCAGGTGGGAAGGGGAGGCCAGAAGCCCACTGACCCAGGAGGCTCACCCCTCCCACACAGCATTGGGCTGACAGGGGCCCTCAAACAGGTGAACAAAGAAGAGGTTTAATTCAAATCCATCGCATAATTTTTCAAAGGATTATCCTTCATAATCGCCTTTTTAAAATAATTTGGATGAAAGCAATTCTGCTTTGTGTTTTTTTAATTCTTTTTTACCTTCCCTGCTCTTGGAAAATAACAGAAGGTGCTGATCTGCTCTGGGAAGGTGAATCTAATTAATTGCCTTTAGCAGGGCCTGCAGAGCTTTTGATGAGAGAATGCAAGGGACATGGGCTCAATCCGTGGCTGCTGCTGGGTTGTCTTTAGATACTCCTCTGCATTTCAAACCAGCTTTATCCTCTACCACTGGTTCAGTTTTCCACCGTGGCAGTGGCCCATCCCTGTGTTGTAACTGAAAATTGCTTCTTTGCATGGATTTAGCAGTTCATGGGGAACAGAAAAGGGAAGGTGACCCCATCCTGGCACACCGCATGCTTGGGTCCCACCGGTGATGGGGAAATGGGACAATTTCTGTGCTTCCAGGGGGCTTTCAGGCCTTGAAGAACCAGAAGGTTTGCACCTCACTGAGCAAAAGATGCTTCACCCAGCGGTGAAAGCTCTGGTCATGGCTACTCGTGAACTCATCTGGTTGGGAAAGCAATTGCTCTCCATCCGAATAGTTACAATCTCCTGCTGCCACGTCAGGTTCCCCCTCTGAAGGGAAGGTGAGGACAAAATGCTTTGTCTCTACAGGAAGAATGCTCTCAGCTTTCTTTCGGTGCGGATAAGTGATGGTGAAGCAAGTGGAAATAATCCTCGACTGCCTTGAAGTTATTGACTTTGCAATGATGCTGTGATGATGATTATTTTTCAGTTAGAGATGAGAGAGGTGTGATCTGAGCTGACTGTGGATCTGTGTCTTCTAAGGGCCTCTTTGCCACCCTGTCTTTAATCATTCCTGTCGTTAGCATTCTCCTTCCTTCTCCATCTTTTTTTCTTTAACAGAAAGTCTCACCCCCGCCTTCAACGAAACTAAAACGATGCTTAAAATTGAATTGGCAAATGCCTAATTAATTGCACAGATTAATACAGTGCTCTAGAGGAGGCCTTATGTGTGGAAGACAACTCGGAATAATTTACATTGAAGGAGGCTGTTGGTGGGAGTTTATTGCTCAGGTTCTGTCATAAATATCGAGCAGGAGAGATGGGGGTGGGAGGGGTCATTGGGGATCACAGAATTATAGAATGGTTTGGGTTGGAAGAAACTTTAAAGCCCATCCAGTTCCACCCCCCCTGCCACGGGCATGGACACTGTATCAGGAGGCTCAAAGCCCCATCCAACCTGGCCTTGAACACCTCCAGGGATGAGGCAGCCACCACTTCTCTGGGCAACCTGTGCCAGGGCCTCCCCACCCTCACAGGAAAACATTTCTTCCTAAGATCTTATCTCAATCTCCCCTCTTTCATCTTAAAAGCACTGGAATTTTCCAAAAGAGATCAGTGGACAGAGATGTGGCTCATATGCTTTGTGTCCTGCTGGGTGCAGACCCAGAGGGTTGAGGGCTAATAGGAAGGATCCTCCTCTTCATGGGGTGGTCTGGCAGTGGGCTCACCCTGCATGCTGCCTCTCCATTCCCTGGAAGAGCCAAGGTCTGGCCAGTCCTGTGGGGCTTTCTGCTGCAGTACCACATCCTCTGCTTGGACCTGCCATATCCCAGCGTTCAGGTCAAATTCTCCTCGGGAACATCGCTCCGGTGAAGGCAAAGCACATAAAGTGAGCTCAAGGCAAGGGAACAGTGTATGCAGGGGTCATTGCAGCCTGAGTGCTTGGGTGGAGACCCATATGTACATCCTTCAGTGTCCTCTCTTGGTTTGTGTCATCTCTGGAGGCCTCATCTAGCCAGGTTCTTCTCACACCCTTGCTTCGGAGCATCGGAACGGATGCCTGATGTGACACATCCTTTATGTTCTTCTCTTCTGTTTTTTGATGGAGGAGGAGAGAGGGGGAGGACCACTGATGGCCACAGCCTGGAGGTGAACCAGAGGATCATGTCTGTGTGTGATACTCTCCAGGAGGAGAAATGGGAGCATTTGGGCTTCACAAATGGGCTAGCTATGGCCAGACCAGCGAGGAGGAGATGTGCTCCTGAGCCACCAGCAGATACCGACCCCAGATTGTCACTACCAGGCTTGTTGATGGGCAGAAATTAATCCCAGTTTGTGAGAGGTCTCTGGAATGGGAATCGGTGTCTGGGCAGACCTGAGGAGGGACGATGGGAGGACGGGGGGGGGGGGGTGGTTGCCATGGGGAGGGCTGATGGGTCCCCGCTGCTCCCATGACCTCGCACAGCACAGGGAGTGGTGGATGCTCTGGGGCCCCCAAATCAAAGTCACCAGCTGAGCTTGCAGGATTAATTCCTCCTTCTGTCACAGCTCCTTCCAGACAAGAGCACTGATGAGCTGCAGCACGGCAGCCACCCCCTGTCCTCCTCTCCAAAGAGGTGACATTTGCAGCAGTCGCCTGGCTCAGGCTGTCCTATTATTCCTGCCCAAAGGTAAAGGAGCGCAGGGGCTGGGTACAAAAGGGCTCAGCAGCAGCAGGAGGAGCGTTTGCTCCTCTGCCTGCGCCTCTTCTGAGACGTGAAGGTTTTGCAGAGGAGCAGAGGCTGGGGAGGAAGGTGCCTCTGCATGCCCAGAAGCACAGACTTGCGACGCTGCTCGCAGGGGCAAGTGTGGAGCAGGAGCTGGTTGCCCAGGTATGTTGGTGCCTTTGGGAGGAAACCTCCTCCCCTGGTGATGTAAAGGCACCAGGTTTCAAACAGCCACCAGGGCTCAGCTGGGTATTTGCCCCTCTGCACTAATACCCAGATGCTGCCTGGCTGCTTCCTGCGGCTCCCTGCTCCAATTCTTCCTCCCACCACCCCTAAGCCTCCGTGTCACCTTCAACCATCATGAGGCCAGGCAGGACAGTGAGCCTTCTGTCCACCCCCTGCCACCAAAGTCCTTCTGGCAAACCCTCCACGTGGTTTGTGTGGACGTTACCCTGGGGCTGATGCGAAATCCTCCTGCTTCTCCTCCCCAGCTCTGAGTCTCTGGCTGTGCTTTTGTCCCTATCCTGCTGGTTTTCACCCCAAGGATGTGTCAAGTCAGCCCTACAGCTGCCACTCTCCTCCCACTCCAGATTTTCTTGTATCCACTGTGTTGAGCAGAGTGGTGACTTTCCCCCCACCCAGTGAAGGTTGTAAAGTATCAAAGGGACTTTTCAAGGAGATGGGGGTGGCAGCCAGCCAGCGCGGTGGCTCTGGGCTTCAGCATGTCCTTCCCTTGGAGATGCTGTTGGAGAGGAGCGTGTGTGTATGCAGAAGGCTCCTTGCAGTAATTAGCAACAAAGGAGAGAGCAACCTCAGCCAGGGTGTCTTGTGCTTAGGGCAACAGCCACTTTGAGTTGTGTTGGGTCCATGGCTTGGGCTGGGACCACGCTCATTGCATCTCCAGGGACTGATATCCCCAACCCTGGAACCTGCGATCCTGTGGAATCTCTGTGCACAGGTAGGAGGCTTCAAGACACCTGCAGCTTAGGTAATAAAGGGTGAACTGGCCCCAGCGTGGCAGTGGGGCTTGCTGAGCCCTGTGCCCTCTCCAGGAAGGGAAACATGTCAGGACCAAACTATCCAAACCCAAACCCAAACCCAGCAGTGCCCAAACATAGGCAGTATAGTTCTGCTACCTCTGCCTTGCTCCCACTGCTGAGAGGTTCCCACTGCAGGGTTTACCTGTAGCCCATACGTTGTTTGGTAACTACCAAACTGCCCCCCAAAAGCCTGGGTTTGTTGCTGACCTGTGGCTTTGCTGTGGTTTAACCTCCATTTCCCACACTGGTGGCACTGGCAGCACCCCTGCCCCCTGTGTCCGTGCAGCCCTCGCTCAAAGCCTCGCACGTGCCTGGCTTTTGGATGAAGCAGGCAGCCCCATTTCCAGCATTTTCCTTCACCAATTATCCTAATAAGTGATTTTTTTTTGTTGTCATTGCCTGTTGCAGAGCTTGCTACTGATTTCCCTGGAGAGGAATAAAAGCTGGAGCGCAAATACAGCGTGGAAAATAACTGCCAACGGGCACATCCACTGCGTGAGGATGGAGCCGCAGCGATGCAGGGATGAGCGTGTGCACCCAGACACGGTGGGAGATGAGAGAAACCCCTGTGTTGCTTTCACCAGATGTTTCCCCTTTCCCTCTGTGTTAATGGCTTTTAAGGCCAGAAGGAACCTTTTAGCCTGAGCTGTGGTATTACCCTGGCTGTAAAGCTGCTTTCCCTGCATTCCTTGTTAGCCCTCGTCATTTAGCGACTCCTCAGCTGGCAGAGCATCCCTGTCAGTGGTGATCCCTCCCTTCACCTGACATTTGGGCAGCTGTGCCTTAACCAGCTGCTTAGAGATTTCACAGGTTCTGTTGTTGATTTTTATATTGTTCCAGCCTCTCCATCAAAATGTCACCCACAGCTGAATCAAACACCCTGTCGCGTTGGTAAACTTGTTCCGGAGTCTCATAAAAAGCTCAGGTTGCTTTAATGAAATCTGATTTTCATAAATGTGTGCTGATTAGCACTAATTAAATTTCGCTTCTACATTGAGTCCTGTTTCAGATCTCCCTTGGTTTTGCCCAGCTTCAGTGTCAGCCCAACAATGTGGAAGGTGACATGGATTGCTTTAACGTACAAGGAAATAAATAACACCACTGTAATTTAAAATAACCTTTTAAAAAGGGCTTTAAAAATCTACAAATAACTCCTTGGCCAGCTCTTTAAAACCTCTTTGATTCAATTGCTCCAGATCTTGCTGATTTTTAACAAGTTTGGCATTAATAATCTCTGTTTATTGGTTTATTTTAGTTCATGTTGCAATTCAAAATGTCTTGTCGTACTATGGCACCAATCCATCATCTCATTCTTCCTCTTGCATATTAAATAAACCCAATGTCTCTGTGTTATTGCCAGTGCTTCCACCCCATCTGTTGATTACAGGGCTGACACCCTGCTTGGCTTTCTTCATACCTGACCTGATCAAGCTCGACAGGCAGGACCGAGGGTTTCTTCTGCTCTCATTGCTTTTGCTCACTTTCTAATTTAGCTGCTGGCAACTCTTTAGTTCTGTAGATTGTATTTTTAAAAAACCCAAAGACTTTAAAGCCTGACTATATTTGCCTTCTGAGCGAGGCTTCTATAAAGTCATAGAATGGTTTGGGTTGGAAGACCTTATATAATGGAGACCTTAGAGCAGCCTCCCAACACTGAAAGGGGCTCCAGCAAAGCTGGGGAGGGGCTCATTATCAGGGAGTGCAGGGATAGGATGAGGGGGAAGGGTTTTCAGCTGAAAAAGGGGAGATTGAGATGAGGTATCAGAAAGAAATGTTTTCCTGTGAGGGTGGGGAGGCCCTGGCCCAGGTTGCCCAGAGCAGTGGTGGCTGCCCCATCCCTGGAGGTGTTCAAGACCAGGCTGGATGGGTCTTTGAGCCTCTTGATCCAGTGGGAGGTGTCCCTGCACATGACAGGGAGTGGAACTGCATGATCATTAAGGTCCTTTCCAACCCAAACCATTCTATGATTCTATTCTATGAAATCTTGGTTTTTCCAATCTGTTTTTTTTGTGCAGGGGCTGCTCTTGCCAGGAGCAGCCGTGAGGGAGGCTGGACCTCATGGTCCCTTTTGGAAAGCTGATGGCTGTGCAAATTTAGGGAGAGAGAACAGCACAAGAATCTGACCTCATGTCCTGAGGTGTTGGGGGACTCTCACAGATGCATCCCCATCCCTGAACCCCTGTGGGCGACTTTCCTGTTGCAGAGTGTGAGTGTGCGGGGGGGGTTTGGGCACAGCAGGAGAGCTGCTGACAAACACATCCAACAGAATCTGCCTCTGGCAAGTGTTTTTTTATGCCTTTAGATTATTCTCATGCAGTGCATTTGGAAAGCTGTTAGTGGATCATTTTATGGGGAAAAAACCCATCTCCTTTGAGAGGACGTGTTATGTGTCTTAAAATGTGTCGTGAGAGTTTTAAGTGTGCTTTTAAAGTGATTTGTGCTGAAATCTGCACTTGGTTTGTTCCTCTTTTATTTTTATTTTCTTCTGGGGTGGAAGAAGAAAGAGGAGGAGGAAGAAATGCTTTGGCCTCATGGGGTGGTTTAGCTGGGAGAAAGGTGCTCAGTCTGTGGCAGCTCTTCAGGGTTTTAATGACCTTTTAATTTCCTTTTGCATCCCCTTCACCCATTCTGCTACAACTTTTATATCCCTGTGTGCTGGCAGTACAGAGTGAGAGGTGTCCTGGCTGGCTGGAAGATGCAGCTTCTGCTCCCTGTGGGCTGGGGATGAGCTGCCCCATTAGTTTGCAAAGCTCTGATGCCTATAATGACATCCCCAAAACAACACCGACAGGGCCCAGTGACAAAGAAGAGCCATCCCTTGGGATGTCCCATTCAAAAGGACCCAACTCCATCCGGCGTTAAGAGTCAAGGAATATTTTTCCTTGCCCTCAGGTTAATGAGGTAATAAATAACCATATCTGCTGTGTTCAGCTCCTTTGTGGGAGCTGCTCATTGATGGGAGGTGAGATGGGTGGCGCCACAGGCTGGGATTAAAAAAAGAGAAGAAAGAAAATAGAAGAAAAAAGGAAAATCAAACAGCAGAGGAACACAATTTGCTTTCCCCTCTTGCTTGTTGTCTTTTTCCTCTTGATTCTGGAGTATTTAGCAGCTTCTGCTTGAATGTGTTTTTGGACAAAGCAAACTAGGGAAAAAGGAGGGGACAATCCCCAGGATCTCTTCTTCCACCACGTGTTTTAACTGGACAATGTGCAGCTCCAATGGGTGCCTCTTCACTCATGATCAGGGAGCCAGGGATGAGTGCTTTGCTGGTCTCACCACCTGCCTGGGATGAATCCCACGGAAAGCAGGACTGGAGGAGTTGTGTTGTAATGAGGCATCTGAAAGGATAAACCCTCAGAGCAGCAGTGGCAAAAGTAACCACCGCAAGATGCTTTGCTGCACCAGGATTTATTTCTCTCCTGTCCACTTCCGAGCATCCCCAGCTGGGCAAGGGTGGCCGGTTCCCATTGTGGCACGAGAAGCCTGTCCTTGCTGCTGTGTCCCTCTCCCTCCTTCTGGCAGTGCAGGAGCTCAGGACCACCCTGTTGAGCTCAGCTCTGTGCACAGCGCCTTGGCTGGATGATGGGGAAGGTCCATCCCACCCAGCGGAGCGGTCCCTGCTCTGACAGCTTCATCTCAAAGTGCAGCCCTGCCCAAGGGGTATTCTAGAAGACAACTGGCTGGAAAAAATCACAGGGGTTTCTCCCAGCCCGAGTCCACTCTCTGCTCTGACAGAAGAGGAGCAGCAGTGCCTGCCGAAGCCGTCTGCAGGAGCGATCGCTGCGTCACCACATCCTGATTTACTCCAGCCCTGCTCCCGCTGCACTGCGGAGCAGATGGAGACGTTCAGTCCTTCTGTCTTCAGGGCTTTGCAGAATTCCACAAACACACCTTTTTGTGTTGTTGTTGTTCTTAAATCCTTTTGAGCAGGGAAGCTTCCATGAATTTTAAATAAGCTCTCGAAGCTGTGCATTAAAACCTAATGAGCCAGAATATCAATTATGCTGGTATAAATGAGAAGTAGCTCCAGGGAAGTACAATGGTGGCTTTGGGTTGATGCTGGTGTCAAGAGATCAGGATGTGGCTGAGTGACAGGGGCAGAATTAAACCGCCTTTCTTCTTCTTCTGACCATCAGGGTCATGGATGAGCAGAGGGAGCCTTAACAGTTAAACCCTGAAGGCAAGGAGAATGAGGAGCTGGCAGTTCAGAGGAGACTTTAAAAACTAGAGTAGCTGGAGGTACAGGAGGTCTCTGGTCTCCTGGGCCATGGAAGCTGAGGATGTTGCATGTTGAGCATCATCCTGCTCTGGGGCACAGGCAGAGCTGTTTTCTGCTTGCACTTTTGTTGCTCTGTCCTTATTGGCATCTTTGTGCTCTCTACCTTGTCTCACTGCTTTGTCTTCGAACATCTCAGTCTGTGTCAGTGCCTCCAGCTAAGAGGAGTGGGTCTGGCTGGGTCTCCATCCTGCAGCTTAACGCACCAAAATCCCGATCTTCCCTACAAAGTCCCCTTCTCCTCTGGCTCATCCCCATCAACTCTGATTAAATAAAAGGATCCACAAACTTTCCTTGCAAGAATCCTGCCTCTTGCCAGCTCGGTAGGTTTATTGATGCTGCATTTGTCCTGGCCATTCAGGAATTGAAGAGCATCTATCCCTTCAAAATTTTATCTTTGCTGTTTGCATTTGAGCTCAGCTTTCTCTCTATTCAATTTATTAGTGCTTGCTGTTTTCTTTCACGTAGCAATTAAAACCCTAAAATGCAAATGTAAGTTGGCCAAACCTGCCCAGTGCGGTTGGCTCCAGTTTTCACAGGCTCTGCCCCAAGCACCCCAGTGGACCTCTGCTTTAGGGGTTACCAGTTTTACTGTTTTAATGACTTTTTGTCAGTTCTTGAAAGAGCTCTTTCTTTTACAAGCCAGCTTTGGTAACGCAGGAGTAAATCACTGGAAGAGATTGAATCTGGGCAGCTGATGAGTTTGTGTTTAACCTCTTGGCTTGGCTCAGTCAGCAGCAGCGAGGGCTGCGCTCGGCAGGTCCAGCAGCAGCCTGGGACTGCCAAACGTTGTGGGATGGTGCCAAGGCCATCTCTGTTTCAACTGTGCTTCTCAGTCCCTCTTTGATGCTGGATCCCTCTGGGATCTGTTCAGTGGGTGCGGAGCATGAAGCAAGAGTCATCAGCTGGGCATGATGCTGATCTGTGTATGGGAAAAGGAGTGATGTCTCCAACCCCTCCCAGCTTTCTGCTGGTTTGAGGAGCAGAGCAGAGTGTTTCTGTCACAGGAAAAGCCCTCAGGAACAGTTCTGGCACTTCACAGCAGCACCTGCCCTGGGTGTCATCACAGTTTTGGCTTTCCACTTGTTAAGAGGACTGGATGAGCATCCTTCAGAGCTGTCCTCCAGGGAGATGTCCTGGTATGGTCCTGCCACAATCTCCAGAGAAATCCCAGAGATGGGGACCGTGTGACAGCATGTTAAAGCCTTTACCCCTTGGAGTTTGCATCAAACTGGACTGCAAACCCGTCTGCAGTGATGTTTCTCCAAAATTTCTAATGCTCTGAGGAAGGCACTGAGACACATGGTGTGCATCATCCAGGGAGAGCACAGTGGGAGAGAGCAGAGAGATCAAATCCCATGGAGAAGACCTGGGAAGAGGGGAGAAGGTATAAATAACCAGGGTTAGTCCCCAGGCTGAGACACGATGTGTCCGTGCTATAGAGGAGCCCGCTGTGCGCAGGGAGGGGATGGGAGCTTTTATCTTCTCCATATAAAGGGTTACCTTCACTCTCAAAGTATGCAAGACTTTTCTCGGAGTGTCCCAAGTTTTGACTTCACAATGAGACTCTGAGGAGCCCAGAAAATCCCCTTTTTTCAGTTGAAATCCACTGTTGTTGCTCAGGGAAGCTGTGGCTCCCCCCTCCCTGGAGGTGTTCAAGGTCAGGTTGGATGGGGCTTTGAGCCCCCTGATACAGTGGGAGGTGTCCCTGCCCATGGCAGGGGGGTGGAACTGGGTGGGCTTTGAGATCTCTTCCAACCCAAACTAATCTCTAGTTCTATGATTCTATATTGCACGGGGTCTGCGCTGGGCAAACCCAGCTGGGAGGGAGGAAAGAAAAGCAAAATATGTATTGAATCCATTTTCGGGGAAACTGAAGCCAATTGATGCTGCAAGGAGTAATAAATCGAAGTGGGAGGAGTGGGATGTGGGCAGGAGAGGGCCAGCCTGCATCTCGGGTGTTATAGAATTGTTGTTTCCGAAACATCCTCAACTTTTTTGTTTGTTAATTTAGTGACCGACTCTGCAGCAGATAAATCCAGGGCAGGTTTGTAAATGCTGCATTGCTGGCAGCCAAAACACAAATACAACCTGAACGGCTGCCAAACAGTAAAAACCAGGGGAAAAAAAGCTCTGTGTCAAGATTTACAGCCCTAGAAAGGAAAAGGCTACAGCAACCTGCTTGGGCGGGCTGGGAAGGGGGTGGCCTGGCCTCAGGCTTCCTCCCTGGGGGTAAATATTGGGAGGAGAGAAAGAGAATTTCTTTTCAGTCTGCCTGTGATACTGGGGGTGGGGTCCTGGAGAGGGATTTCTGTGTTTCTCGGGGCTGTGATGCTGCAGACTCAGATAAAGACACATCTGGGAGAATGGATGGGTGCAAAAGAGTGTAAAAGCCTGTCTGTGGTTGCATGTTGGGTGAGTCCTGTCCTGGTTGGAGCATCACCGCTGCCCGCCTGGCCACGGGCATCCTGCTTGGTCATCGCTGCTGCTTCTGCCCGACTTCAGCAGCCCCTGAAACACACCCAGAGCCCCATTATTCTTGTGGTCGGGGCTGGCTGTGCTGCCCTTTGCTCGAGCTGTCTGGCATTTCCTAAGACAGCATCTTGGTTTGCAGATGTTTGTCACTTGTTTTGGTCAAAAATATTGAGGCTGAAATGGTAGAGCTCTTTCCAAGAATAAAGGAGAAGAGGAAGATGAGCTCTCACCTCACAGCTTGTGTCAAACATGCAGGAGTTGTCAGCTCCAGCCCCTGCCTTTCATTTCCCTTCAACAGAAGTAGAAAAATGTTCTTGTGTTTAATTAATGCTGTACATCACAAAATAGCACTGCTTCTCTGTGCAAAGCTCCTGCTCGCAGCTGTGTAAGCACAGGAACACAGGATTGCTGCTGCTGCAGCGGATCTTTGCCCACGGTCATGTGCTCCTCCTCTCCTCTCCTCTCCTCTCCCTCTCCCTCTCCCTCTCCCTCTCCCTCTCCCTCTCCCTCTCCCTCTCCCTCTCCCTCTCCCTCTCCCTCTCCCTCTCCCTCTCCCTCTCCCTCTCCCTCTCCCTCTCCCTCTCCCTCTCCCTCTCCCTTTCCCTCTCCCTTTCCCTTTCCCTTTCCCTTTTCTTTTTCTTTTTCTTTCCTTCCATTTTTTCCCAGCAGGGATGTTCTATATTTCTTGCATGGCTGCTGTCTGGTTGGAGCAGGGACCTGACCAGTGCCTCCCATCAATCTCCAGCAGCTCAGGTTGCCCCATGGGTTTCTTGTGCCTGACTCAACATCCAAGGATGGGTTGGGGAGGACATTCCCACAGCCGGCAGCAGGATGGGATTTCTCCATCTGTCCCATGGGAAAAGCTTCTCTCGCCCATTTCATACTTGGGTCCAGAAGCCAGAAAGAAGAAAGGACATGAAGAAATCCAGAAGCAGAAGTTGATTTCCAGTTGACTGGGGTTGACTTCCAATTCTGGGGGCACGTAGTCTTCTGCCAGATTGGATTCAGGCCTCAAATCGTTGGGATGGATGAGGAGGTTTGTCCCATGGTACAAGGCAGGCTCAACGCTGTCTGGTTGGTGTCCTGCCTGTCTAATTTATTTCACTGCAAAGGCACATAATGATGCAGATAGAAGTTATTGATCTGGCATTGCTGGCAGCAGCCACTGAATGCAGCCACGCCACTCAGCCCATCCCCTGTGCCACCCTGGGTGCTGGGACACGGTGACAGGGAGCAGCACGGAGTGCAGTGAGGGCACATGGCCCCATGGAGCCTGCAGGAGAGGATGAGGATAAGCAGCGCTGCCCAAGAAAAGGCTGAGTTCACCAAAACCCCCAGATCTGATCCTTTGGGGATGAATTGCATGTTGTGGTCAGGTTTTGCTTCGAAATTCAGGTGCGTTTCTGGGCACAGTCCCGCAGACTCAGGGTGCTGCAGGGGGTGTTTGTAGGGATAAGCTCAGCCTGGGTTATTTTAAGGTCTTTTGTCTTGCTGTCTTAAGAGGAGGTGCTCTGGGACAGGCTGGTTCTGCTCGTGCACGGTCTGCCTGAGGGCTGCTGCCTGGATGCTGACAGGGTGTTGTGCTGGAGCTGGCAGCCTGGTGGCACGTGCTGCTGGGATGCAGTTGTGGTCACCCTCCCTGCCCTGCCCTGAACCTGGGGACAGCCAGGATAGGCAAAGGACCTGGTACTGGGGATGCTTTTGCCGAAGCCCTGAGGCTCTGGGTGACGTCTGTGTCCCCAACTGGGTCACCTCCTGCCCGTGGCTGGGAATGTGCCAGAGCCGGAGGGGGATGTTGGGGAGAGATTTAGGCCACCCATCAGATGCACCCTCTGCCGTGTGTCGGAGCTGTGGCTGAGGTGTCCCTGGGATGTCATTGGGATGCTGGGGCTGCAGCACCACCACAGATTTATAGCTGGTGCTTTTGGCTGAAGACAGATTAAGGAGGCCATGGAACTCCCTTTGCATCCTAAGAAGGAAAAGGCCACTCGACTCTTGCTCCGGTGGCTGGAGACAAAAGGTGGCCACATCCAGCCATAGCAAGGTATCCCACTCATCCTTCTGCAAACGCTTTCAGACTGGCTGTGGGGACCAGCAGAGGAGAGGAGGGGGCTACAGGGAAGAGGGATGTTGCCAGCAGTGGCTGTGCAGACCACAGCTGTGTGGATGAGGAGCTCAGGGAATAAGTAATAGCAGAGTCCATCCAATGGATGCAGGTGCATCTGAGCAGTCTTTGCAATCTGGTCACTTTAATCTGTTAGAGGAAGAAAAAGTAGTTTTAACAACTGTTTCTAAGTGTAGTAGCTGTGAGAGCATTTGGAGTGGTCAGAGGCAGCTCCCAGCTGACACCTGAGGGACCTGTGACTGCAGGTGTAGACAGGCTGTGTTTGGGGTGGGCCTTGCAGGAGGACAGAACAGATGATGAAGCACATTGCAACGTGCATGTTTGCCTCTGATAATTTCTCTCATGGCAGTGTGGGGAGACAACTCAGAAATTCCTCCAGGCTATGCAGATGCTGCCAGGAGTGTCCAGAGCATGGGGACAGGGACAGGGGGCTGGCCTGGGGGCTGTCCCACAGCTGCATTCAGCTCCTCTGTGCCTTTTCCCGAGCTCTTGGCAGTGCCAGTGTTCCCAGCTGGCAGAGATGCCTCATCAGAGATGAAAAAGCTTGGGTGTTATCTTGCTGTGCTCAACAGTGACTTTCTGTAGGGAGAAAATAATCAGATTGGAGATGGCTGGTTTTCTTGCAATGAGGCCAATCCATGCCATCCTTTCAGTGGTGCCAACCCTCAGTGCTGTTGGCACTGCTGGAAATGCTGTGTGCAAATCCCCAATCAGCTGCTCCTCATGGCCGAGTTTCTTCCTTCCTGCCGTGTTTCCTTTTCCTGGGCAGGGATGCAGACACAGGCTGGCTTCTCACCTGGAAGCACCAGCTCGTGAGTCTCTGCTGGCCCCAGCAGACATGCAGAGATTTACAGCCACAGGGCTCTGGGCTGTCACTGCTCATCTGTCAGCCAGCACGGTGCTGGCACTAATGGGGTGCCTTCTCCTGGTGCTGCTCGGGGCACCTTGTGCTGCCTCCAGCCAAATCTCCAAGCCTGGGTGCAGGCTGTAGCTATCGCCACGTCACTTGCTCTTCCTTAGGTCTTGGTCCAAACAGATTGTGGGAAAGAAATGCAAATTACAGTCAGGTTTTGTATGGAAATTCAGGTCAGGGTTTGCAGGTGCACTTGTGGTCCCATTGGAGTGTGGGGTGGGAAGGTGCTGCCCATGACCCTGCTATGGACAGCCCAGTGCTCGTGGCACCATGTTGAGGCATCCTTTGGAGACTGGGATTGAATGAGATCTGTCAAGACAAGTGCTGAACTCAAGCTACCTGCATCCTGCCTTAAATCTCTTGCCTGCAATCATCCCTGCTCCTGGGGAGCCAGGAAAGTCTGTGTTTGCAGTGTTATAGCAGGAGTCACTTTATCCAGGATAGGGCAAAGCCTGGAAATCCCCGTGTGAAAAGTGATTCTTCAGCAGAGACACAAAAGTAAATCACTTGCTGTTGTGTCCAGGAGGGATGCTGGCTCTGTGTGTGTCTGTCCAGCCAGAGAATGTCCAGGCAATACATTTCAGTACGTGGCTTCCACGCTGCATCTTTTCCTTGGGTCACAAGTCCAGTAACATCATTTAATCTTCTGTAGGAAATCTCAGAGCTATAGATCTCCACTAACTGACTGTGGTTTGCCCAGCAATGAGTAACTCCTATTTATTGGTCTGATCTGGATGACTTTCTCTGACCTTCTGTCTGTTTCTCCTGGAAGAGGAATTGCACAAGTACCCTCCTGGGAGGATGCTCAGGCTGAACCTGGGGCTTTTCACTAAGGCCTTCTTTATCCAAGTTAACAGAATCAAGCATGAGTACACGTTAACTACTACCAAGCCTTTCTCAGCCTGCTGTTTCCTCCAAGTGTTTGTGTAGTCAAGAATATCAGAGCCCCTGGAGGCTGTTTTTCCTTTAAGCAGCAGCAATAAGACTCACAACACTAAAGATCAAAGCAACTAGTTCTGGCATATATCAAAACCTCTCTTCTCCCTTCCCTTCAGATAAGATGCAGGTGTTGGTGAGAATATTCCTGCAGCAATACTCCAGGTTTAACCCTTCCCAGGTGCTGGGAGATTTGCAGAGGCTCCAGTCTGCTCCGAGGCCGGCTATGAGATGCTGCTTGTCCTCAGGGGGCGAGTGGAGCATCTCGGTAGGCTGCTCTTAGCAGTGTTTGCTGCCTGGCTTGTGCATGGAATGAGGGATATCTGTTGGGCTTCTTCCCAAAGCAGGGCACAGAGATAGCAAGGGCAGCTGTAAATACACCGTTTGAATCCCCTAGGAGTTCCAACCAGCCAGTTTTCAGCTCCCAAGTCAGTCTTGCACTACCAACCAAGCAACCTTTCTGCTTGCAGCCCCATCTCTGTGTTGCATGAGAAATTCTGCTGCTGCTGCTTTGGTTTTTACAAAGCACATCACTACCCTCAAGGCAGTGGCCTGAATCGATACCCTGCAGGCCTTGCTGGGCAGTGAAACAAGCTGGAAAACAGCCCTTTGTGTAAGGTGGTGACTGGTGGCTCTGGGCTGAGTATGTCCTGTGGGTGCAAGGGGAAGCAGAGCTTTTGCTCCTCAGGGACACAAATCGTAGTCTCTAGACCCTCTGCCTGCCTCAGGGCTTCCTGTCCTGGCTAGGATTTGCCCTGGAGAATGGCCCCAGCAAATGATTCCATACTGGGAAGACTTGACAGCCGAATCCCTTTGCAGAGGTGTCTCCCTCACGCTATCCTTTGGATAGGACTCGCAGGCAATATTGATTTCTAAGCTTGTTAAACAAGCTGTGCTTGCTGGAAAAGGTCCCCTTTTGCTCCATCCACATGTGAGTATAAAGCATGTGGATTTAACCTCTTGATCGCTGTGTGGAGAACAGAAATGTTGTTCACGCTTGCCAAGTCTTTTGCTATGGACTCGTATGGAAAAGAGAGCATGTACGGCACGGAGATGGATCCCCTTAAACCCTGCTGTCCTACAGCCCTGCACAGCCACGACCTGGTGTCAGTGCTGGGAAGAGACCTCAGCCCCAGGGCAAGGTGGGTCCAGCACAGTAGGACATGGTGCTTGATCCTGGAGTGCTATAGGAATCCTACCCTGAGGCTCTTTGGGAGTTTTAACTGTTATTTGGTTTCTTTCTTGAAAGAGGGAGCCCGAGCCACATACCCAGGGGGTGGGAAAAGAACCCCCTAAAAATAAAAAAGAAGGTAAATAATAATAATTGAACATGAAAAGGGGAGACCCAGCGTGCCCTGCCAGGGAGTCCTTGGATGGGATAATGACCAGCAGTCATGGTCACCAGCACTTGGAAAAACAAGGAATTATTTATGCAGTCTGTCTGAGGCAGGGAGAGTTGTGGTGTCTCCGGGGTCTCTGTGAGCTGTGTGCGATTCCCCAGCTGGGGAGGGATGGGGGAGCACCAGCTGAACTCTGCCTGTGTTTTTTGGCAGAAAGGGGAAGACAGTCTTGGAGCCAGGCTGGGAAGCGAGTGGACACCTGTGTGCTGCCGCTTGCTGCCAGGCTGGGCCTTTTTTTCTAGTGTAAAATTTCCATTTGGAAGCTGCTGGGGAGGGAGATGAGAGTGGGGTGATGTTTCAAAGCAGATCAGCCCACCTCTCTGCAGGAGAGTGCTTCCAGATTTCTGTGCCTGGCTGGGAATGTGGCCGCTTGCCTGGACATCGCTATTTGCTGTGAGCTAATTATTGCAGATAGAACAAAAATTCACTGCTGGAGGCTGAGCTGGGGGCTGGGATCCATTATCTCGTTATATAAAATCTGGCGTGGGGTGGTTATCCTTGGCCAGGCTGGGACACAGAGGTGAGACCAAGTGCCACAAGATTCCAGGGTTGGGGACAGCACCACATACAGGAGTGGGGTTGAGCAATGGCTCCCAGTGGTCCCTGTTCAGGCTCCTCAACCAGCCTTTGGTGATGTCCCTGTGCATGGACACATTTTGCTGTAACACCCAAACCCCCTTGGAGCTGATTAATTTGGGGGTGCAGTATTGCCTCCCCCACTTGCTTGGAGGAGCAAGTATAGGGCAAGCACAGGCCCTGGGTTTGCAGCCACCCTCTCGCACCCCTTCCCCTTTGGCTGGCGGCTGCGACAGCCCAGGCGCCTCAGCCTACGGCCGTGGGAAATGGGAAGTGGAGAGACTCTATTTTAAAACACCGCTGTGGGTTGGTGACCTAGAAAAGCAGCTCGGGGAGCAGGAGTGTGAAGTCCAACCTCCCCCGCTGCCAGCGTGGCTGCCGAGCACAGGGTGACCTATATAAAGCGATGGAAGAGGTGTCGGGGGATGTCGGTCCCTCAGCCCTGGGGCTGTGCCTTGGGATCCCTCCATGGGCACCCAATTCCCCCGAGCACCATTGCCCTGGGTTTTGGAGGGGATGAGAGGTGGGTAAATGAATAAAACCCCTCGCTGAGTGAGGATGCAGCATAGCTGGGTGCAGAGGGATGCAGTGGGTGGGATGCAGACAGGTCCCTCTGATTGCTGCAGGATGGAGCAAGTCCATCCTGGCGCTGGAGGGTGTTACCAGCAGCAACAACTGTTGTTATCAAGTGTATGTTGGCAATGCTGTAGGACAGCCAGTGCTCTGTGTTCATGGGTTGTAGGGGAGATAAAGCTCCTTCCTCCCTTCTTTTAAATGCACCCTATCAGAAATAATTTAAATGACTTAAAGCTTACAGGTATGTGCTCTTTGCAGCCTCTAAAATTAAATGAAGCCCAGTCACTCTCTCTGAAACCAGTAATTTCTGAACCGCTGTATTCAGCTGGGTGGAAGGCATGCCAATTAATTAAATCAGTAAATAAGTTATACTAATCCCATTAACAAAAGAGGAGCTGGAGATTAAATCTTTTATGGCAGTTACTGAAAAATTAATGCAGGCAGTCTTTTAGGAAATGTATTCTTCCCCTCACCTCACCAAGGATAATAGTGCAGTTATATAGGACAGAACGTTATCAGAGATGGAAAATGAATGTAAAACTAGCACATATCTTATTAAAAGAGTGTAATGAGCTGCCTACATGATTGAGCTGGGCCTGCTGAGCTCAGGGCTGTGCATCACTGCTGGGACTGTGGGCTGAGCCCCATGGCTGGGCTGGGGGTCCAGGTCCTGCCTGTGTTGAAGGGGAGATGGGGGTGCTATCGAGGGATTTGGGGTCCCTGTGGCTTTCCTCAGGACTTGATGGCTCTGAGGATGAGACAGTAAGTGGGCTGGGGAAGGCGGATTTTCTTCTGGCGTTGCCAGCACCTGGGATGAATGGGAGCGGGGTGGGATGCTGAAGTCTCTCACTGCAAACTCTTTCCTGCATCTCTGGCAGGGATGATGCCAGGATGGGGCTGGCAAGGGTTGACACACTGCAGAGAGGCACAGGGGATGGGTAAAAATGTCCCAGCATCCTCACAAGTCCTTTTCCTCTCTTTCTCCATCCACTGGTTCTGCAGAGGAGAAAATTCCCTGTTACCAGCTCTTGGAGCAGCTGTGACACCCGGCACCCAAATCAAGTGACAAGGAGGAAAACTTGCTTTCCTTTCCTTTTTAATATCTTTTTATTATTATTACAGCACTTTAAGCAAGGGGATTAACCAAGGATATGTCCTCTGGCATGAGCCTTGCTTATTACTTTCTGAACTGGCAGGAGGTCGGGCTGGAGGGGTACAAGGTGTTAATTAAATTGTGTGGATCCGGCTGCACCCTCCATAGGGCCCAGAGGAGAGTCCGAGGGATGGTTTTCTCCCACTCTGGCCCAAATCTTGAGATGGAAGTTTATCCTCTTGGGAAAAGTAGGTGCAAACTCTCTGGTCCCCGCAGTGCCAGGCACAGCCTTCTTGGTTTCTTCTGCCAGGGTGCATCCTGCTGCTCGTAGAACTCAGACTGGAGCCCATCACCCTCTTCTCCATCCTCCTCTCCCTCTTTTCTCCTCCATCTCTTTCTCCAAAGCATAATTTAAAGGAGAGGAGAGATGTTGGCTGCGCTGGGCAGCTGGTTATGGATTTCAGGTGTCGGGAGGTGAGTCTGTTCCCATCTCTCTTGCATGTCAATTAATTAAGTCAGCACTAAAACTCTTGTGTTCAGTGCAGAGGAGAGCACGTGCCAGCGTGGCTGCGGTGAGTTACAATGCAGCCAGCGCATGTCTCCTGCTGTGACATTCCAGGGAGCTCCTGGGGGCATCTGTTGGGATACGTAGCCAAGCGGGCTTGGAGGGGAGCAGCTCGGCTTTTAGTGATTTACAGAAGTGGAAAATGCTCTCTTGGGTGCCCTAGATGCCATCAATCATTTTAATTTAACTCGCGCAGCCGTGCTTGGAGCTGCAACTGCGAGGGGAGGGCTTGATGTGCTCCTGGTTTATTTTTCCCAGTATTGGAGTCAGTGACAGCAGCTGTTACTCAGCCCTGAGCTTTCATGTACTCGAGCTCTGGGAGTTTCTACGTTTCCACTGGAATGCTTTTAATCCTAATTAAAAACATTGAAGAAGAAAAAAATGGTTTATAAAGCTCATATTCCTTTTTCCATGGGACTTCCCAACTCTGAAGACATCGGAGGGATAACTCTGGCCTGGCACTGGCTGACTGCTCCCTATCTCCTGTCCAGCACTTCAATTAGACATGACTAATTGGGCTATAAAACAAGGGGAGAGATTTCCTCCCGGAGCACCTGAGCAGCGGTGCAAGGGTGGCACTAGCTGAGTCAGCAGTATGGCACGTGCTGCACTTTTGATGCTTTGATTTGCTATTGCAGATGTGTTTTCAGTGCCCTGCCATGAGGCTGTGCTTGTGCAGTGCGCTGCCCTGCGGAAAAGCGCTCCATCCTCAGCTCCATCCTCAGCTCCATCCCCGGCGCTGGATGCAGTTGAGGACAGGACATGGTTAGAAGTGAAGCAGAGCCCGGCCTCACTAAGGCTGAATCTGGTT
This sequence comes from Dromococcyx pavoninus, assembly GCA_033558185.1. Taxonomy (NCBI): domain Eukaryota; kingdom Metazoa; phylum Chordata; class Aves; order Cuculiformes; family Neomorphidae; genus Dromococcyx; species Dromococcyx pavoninus. The sequence continues at coordinate 135,507 of JAUMJL010000345.1, read as the reverse complement.
CTAGTGCTGATTTGATGCCTGGGTTTGTCCATAGGCATGAACTTTGTTTTATTCAGTTATTCCCATTAAAACCAGTGGGGCTGCCGATGGTAATAAACTCAAGGCTGTAGGTATTGCAGGATGGAGGCTCACTCGACGCAGTGGTGCCCCAGGTGAGTTCAGCCTGAGCTTCTGCAACCTTAAGCAAGGAGATGTTGTTCTGCTCTAATAACCTTGGAGAGTTTTGCCTCTCCACTTGAACGTGTGGGCAGGAGCTCCAGTGCCTGGTGCCGCGAACAGGCTCTGTCCGAGCCTCTGGGCAGGATGGCTTTGGGGTTGAGCAGAGCATTTTGCTGCATGCTAAGTCGGGTGGCAAGAGATCTTTGAGAATTAGAGGGCTTGCAGACATAAAAATAAACCTGAGAGGAAATAAATATGTAAAACTCCCATGCTTTGATCTCCTGCAGGAGATGCCAGACTGCCAAAATGTATTTATAATTCAATGAAAATGAAACTGGCTCTTTTATTTTTAGAAGATGGGCTACAAAAGGCAGTGAAGGTGACAGGTATTCAGAACAGAGAATTGCAGGTGTTGCTTTTTTTTTCTTTCTGGAAAGCGGGTTTTAGATCTGATTTTAAAATTTCTGCACATGCTGCTTCTTTTTGTGAATCTCCAAGGAAGGTGTCAAGACATATCAGCTTGAAAGTACTGCGCTTGTCTCTCTAACTGCTTTGCATAAGCGAGAAATTCTTTCACTAAATAAAAATACACAGTTGAGCCTGGAAGAGAAGATGTCCATCAAGCAGCTAGATGAATGCCAATCAACATTCAACCTTGAGTAGTGAAAAAGTTTCTTTGCTGAAGGCAGGAACGTGCTCCATCCTCCATCCTTCAAGGATTTCTGTCTCTTCAGGGATTTCTTGTTAAGTACAAAAAATAGCAGGATTTTCCTGAAATGCCTACTTGCAATTGATTAAAGAGATTTTATATAGAAATGATGAAATGCAGCTATAGGAATGAGAAACTTTCCTTCAGTCCCTGACTCAGGCATTGAATCCTTGGCTGTGGCTGAGTGTTGCTCACAGCCTCTTGGTCTCCTCCTGCTCACAGAGGCAGCCCAGAGCTGTGTCTCATCCCCCTCGGCTTCATCTCACAGCATCCTTTTATCAAACTTTTTTATTGACTTTCCATTCTCTGCCACTCATGCTGAGGTTTAAGGCCAGCACTGATTTCTGTCCCCTCCTGCTGGCAGATGATCTGTCCACCTCGCTTCACCTGGTGAGAGATGAGGCAGGAGCAACTGGCAGGAGATCTTCTGGAAAGTCATGAAAGCCTGAGGGTGCTATGCTTCCCTGCTGGAACATGGAAAGTGGTAAAACAGGGCTGCTGGAGCTGATGAACTTGACACAAAATTATGTTGGTGAGTTGGGCTCTGTCCCAGCCTGGCTCCAGCTCGCTCCCAGTCGTGAGCTGAGTTCCTGACGCTCTGTGTGGTCCCTGCAGGAGGGGAAAGGAAGTTGGACATCACGGTCTGGGGGTGCGAGGTCGTGCCTGGAGGTGGGTTCAGGCTGCTGCCTCTTTCAGTTTATGAAGACTTGGGGTTCCCTCTGTGCTCTGAATCACCTGGTTCCCTGCAGTAACTGTTCCTGCAGGCAGGATCGGTGCTCTCCTAAGGTTCGGGCAGTGCTAAAGTCACTGTAGAGCTTGGCCAGAGGCAGTGTGTTCACCCCTTGTGCACAGAGCACAGGTTGCTCTTTAGGATTAATCTGGGCAAGGGCTACCAGGTTGTGTGATCTCCTGCGCAGCTCAAACCCCAGTGCATGGGGCCAAATTCTCAGTAGTGGGAGGGCAGCCAGGCAGGCAGCTCCTGCAGCTTTGGACTGATGCTGTAGGTGGTGCGTAGGGAAGTGTCTCCCCCACTTCAGGCCCCCGTGTGCAGGTGGGGAGATGCTGGTGCAGGTAACTGGGGGGCGGTGGGCAGGGCTGGGGGAGATGCCCAAAGCCCGGTCCCTCCCAGGCGATGTGTGTGTGTGTGTGTGTGTGTGTGAACAACTGCGGTGTCCTCCAAGGATGGGGAGGGAGGGGTTGGGAAGTGGGGACGGAAGAGGGTTGGGAAGGAGGAAAAAGGGAAGAGAGGGAGGGATGGAGAGGGAATGGTGTGGGATAAGATAAAGGGGTGACAGGATGGGAGAGGGGATGGTATTTGAGGATGGAATGGAATGGAGGAGGAAAAAGGGGAGAGAGGAAGGGATGGAGAGGGGATGGGGTGGGATACGGTAAGGGGAAGGGAGGAGATGGGAGATAAGGATGGAAGAGGGTTGAGGAAGAGGAAAAAAGGGAGAGAGGGAAGGATGAGAAGGGATGAGATAAGAGGGAGGGTGGGTAGAAGGATGGGCTGCGGGAACGGGGGTGGGGCAGCCCCGCCTTGCGAAGGGGCTGCGGGCTGGGGCGGGGACGGCTCTCCGGGGCGGGCAGCAGAGCGGGGCGGCCCCGCCGTGTCCCCTCCCCTCCCCGCGCCGCTCCGCTCCGCTCCGCAGTGCTGCCGCCACAGCCCAGCCCAGCCCGGCGCTGCGCGGGGAGAGGGCGGCGGAGCCCGGCCCGCAGCGACCCCGGCCCAGGTAAGGAGGAGTCGGGGGTCCCCCCGGAGCGTTGAGAGCAGCTGGGGGGGGTGTCGTCCTTCCGAGCTCCTGGGATGCAGCTCCTGGAATGCAGCCCCGGAGGTCCCCGTTCCGGATGGGGAAGGGGTTGGCGTGCAGCTCCGGGGATGTTCGGCTAAAGGCAACCCTCGCCTTCCGCTCCCCGGCCCGCAGGTAGCGCCGGCGTGGAAAGTTGCAGCGTGTCGGAGCTTTTCGGGTGGTGGGTGACATCCGCACGGCCACATCTCCCGTGGGAGCCAGGGCACAGCGGCCGGAGTGGTACCTGGCTCCTGGATGGAATTGGTACCCGGCTCCTGGATGGAGCTGGCGTCGCCCCTTCGGCACACTGCTGCGGCTGGAGGGGTGCTCTGGGTGTTGCTCTTGGACTTTGCCGTGTGCGGGCAACTTTTTACCATGCTGGGCTTTTGAGGGGTTTCAAAGTCCTGAAATTGCCTCTTGCCCCTGTCCTGGAGAGGGAAGAGGGAGAGCTGCGGTGGCAGAGGGAGCTGGGCCCCTTCCGTGGGTGTTTGGCAGCAGCGGGGTGAAGTTGCTTTGGGTTTTCTGCTCCCCATTAGGGCTCTGAAAAGACATCACTGCCCGGCTCAGGGCTGGCTCAAGGGCTTTAGCAGGTGCCTTCTCTGCTTCTTTCCCAGGACAGCTGAAAGTGTTGCAAATGGCAAATGCCTGAAACCTCCTGGAGACAAAAACCAGCCACCAGGCTGAGGTTGCTAGTGCTGCTGTTCCCAGAGACATGTTGTTTCAGGGAGGGGACCTGGTTATCTTCCTTGCTCATTTCTTTGTATTAATTCTAGTTTCAGGCATAAACTGGAGCAGCAATTTGTCTTTGAGCAATTAAGACTTCATTTCGCTGCTAAAAAGCTCTGAGCGAGGTGGCTGCCCTGAATGTGGCTCTGCTTTGGGCTTGGTCCATACTATACCATCTAAAAATGTGTCTGCATCAGCCAGATTTCCAACCCCCCTTTCCTCCCCGCACCAAATTCTCGGGAGGCTGCAATAAAAAAAAGATAATACAGGGCTTCAAAGCTTGGATGGTTGGCTCTAGAGATGCAAAGATGATAACAGATGAACCATTTGCTTTAATTACTGGTATCAAAAGCCCAGGCTGCAGCTTAGTCTGAAAATAAATATTGTTAATGTTGTGGTTCTGGGCTGTGTTTGATAATGCATCATTCATCTGGTAGGGATTCGGCGAGCTGCTCGCTTTTGCTGTAGGGGCTGACTCAGGAGATCTGCTATCAGCCCTTCTGTGGGGATCAGCCTAGGGTACATGGAGCTGTGGGTCTGAGCCCCACATGGTGAATTTGGGATTGCTATGGCATCCTGTGGGCACTTTGGGCATCCCCCAGGAGAGCAGCGTTGAATGGGTGATGCTTGTCCCCAGCAGCCTCACAGCTGGGTGAGTGCCAGCGCTTTGGGAAGAGCTGTGCCATATCCATACGATGCAGTGGGAGCTGTTTGCCATCACCTGTGTGTGTGGTCTGCAGGATGGGCTTCCAGCAAAGCTCCGCTGCATCAGACCCATCAACTCCATTGGGAGCAACCTACCAGAGTGCAAATACCATCCCCTGCTTGGCACTGGCTCCAGCCTGCTGTTCTTTCTCCTCCTTTGTAGTCTCAGTTTTGCAATGCCCTGGCTCCGTAGGAGAGCCAAAAAAGCATGCTGAATGTGGAAAAAAAAGCACATTTTATTTATGGAGCACCCTTTGCAGTGAGGGTGAAACCTTGGAGCTCACTGTGAGACTCTACTGCGCCTTTGTGGCCATGTGGGTACGTGTGTGCTGGTGTTAAATGTTTGTTGGTCTTAGAAAGGGCAAGGGAAGGAAAGCTGCTGAGGAAGGGTGAAGTAACTCACAGCTCTGGAGTCTCTTTTTGTGCCTAAGTTTTGAGGGACTTTCTCTGGGACCTGAAAATGAGATGGTCCTCCGTGCCTGCCGCAGGTCCCAGGGGCTGTGCTGGCACTGGAGACGCTCTGCCAGCTCACCAGTGCTGCTGGTGGCCCCAGTCTTGCACTTTCCACCTGCCCACAGGTGGGTATTCCTCTTGGAGGCAATGTCACTGCAGTCATTGTCGATTAGTGAGGATAGGTAATGAATCCCTCCAGGTGGTCCCAGCTGAGCACTCAAGGTCTGGGAGGGGAGGAGGGCCCCAAGGCCAGTCTGATTAGTTCCTCCAGCTGCAGGTGGGTGTGTAAGACCGTGGTGGTTTATGACCATGTGCTGGAAGGTGCCCTGGCCCTGCTTCAGTTGGTACCTGTGAGGCTCTGAGCAGCATCGTTCTCCTTCAGCTCTGGGAGGTGGGTGCAGGCTTTCCCTTCTGGGCCCAGTGTGTTGGTGATGGAGGGCAGGTCTGGCTGTGTGAAACCAACTGCTGAATGAGTATGGGGTGGAGGGGGGCGTGGAGAGAAAGGAGCTGGATTTAGTGACTGGGGAAACTGGGAGCCCAGCATCTCCTGGGGAGGTGCAATTGTTGAGCTGGGCAGCCGTGTCCTCCTCTCTGCCAGTGGCTGGGGTCCCTGTGGCTCTTTGGGAGGATCAGGCTGCAATGCAGAGAGACCCCCTGCACAGATGTGTTGTGGGGTGCCTGGCTCCATGTATTTCCTCTTCCTCACCCTGGCCCATGCTGGGCATCCTTGCTGCCCTTGGGGAGGGCAGGTTTGCAGCCCTGAGCATCCTCTGCCCAGGGTTGTGGTCCAGGAACGGGGCAAGCACCCACCTCCAGTTATCGTTCCTGTAGCACAGTGTGATGCCATGGTCTTCAGTCACTGCTGGGACATCTTGTGGGAAGTGTCACTGCCTTTGGGAAACTGCCCCTGGCAATGAGCAGGACTTGCTGCCTCCGAGCGTGCTTTGCATCACCAGGCTGGCGAGTACTTCCCAGCCTTTTCACGTTGCTAAACTTTCTTCAGCTGCCGCTGCTGTCATCGCAGGAGGATCCCTGCACCATCCTCATCCCTGATGGGGCAGCTCCGGGCGTGTGCCCCGTCCTCGGCGGCGCCTGCCTCGAGGGCTGGGTGCCAGCTCCGTGTGCCGGAGCCGTGCAGCGATCTGTTGCTAAGCAGCCTTCGGAGTAGCTCTGCCGCGGCGAGAGGAGCGATGGCAATGCCACCGCTGCATTTAATAGCGCCGGGCAGGCTTGGGATGAGCTTGGACATCACCTGGCTGGAGACCCCCAGCTCCAGCAACCAAGGGGGAGTCAAACCCAAAAGTGATTTCCCCCCCCCCCCATTGTCTTTGCTGCAATTAATCAACGGGAGTAAATACTTGTGACAGCATCATAACAATGTCTGGTTTGTGAAGGGGTTGCTGGAGGAAATGTCAATGTGCTGCTTAAATAAAATTGACTGTGTGCTGCTGCTTAGCTACCTTGGGATGGATCTTTGTCTGGAGGATGACAGGGAGCTGAGATGGGAGTTAAGGGGGGAGGGAAGGCATCTCTCAGCATCTTATGTGAATTTAAAGGCAGCAGAGACATTGGCCAAACCAAAGGCATCGGCATTTGGAAGGGCTCCCGGCCTGGTTGCTCTGGGCTGGGCTGTGGTGTGGATTTAGCTGGAGGGCAGTGGAGGCAGGAGCAGCCCTGTGGGCCCCTCTGTGCTGCCTGGGTGAATGCCCCGTGCTGCCAAGCAGCGGGCTGGGTCACAGTGGTCCCATCTGGTGTGCCATGGGCCTGGAGTCATCTGAAGGGGAGCTGCAGCCAGGCTGCTGCCAGCTGGGCTTGTGGGGACAGCCATGGGATTGGGGCACAAGAGGATGGCCAAGACATTCTTGCTTTGCATTTCTGGTGTGTCTCTAGTGTGTGGATTGTTGTCACCTGTGAGCTGTGGCCATCACCATCACCTGTGCAGCCACATTTAGCCTCAATTAACCTACTCAAGCCAAACTGGCCTGGAAAGCTGTGAGGCCACAGTAAGGGTCTGGCATGGGGATGAAGGATGAAATAACCTAGATTTAGGATTCGCCAGTTCTAGGTATTTCCTGAAAGCTGAACTTCCAGGATCCTTGGCCCTTGCTTTGCTGTGATGCGGGCAGAGGGCTCTGCACCCTGGAGTCTGATCCCACTTTGTGCCACCTTGTACTGGAGCAGCGTTGCCAGGCAGTTGGGGCGTGCAAGTCCCTGTGGGAGCATGGGCAGTGTGTGCTGCCATGGCTGGAGACACTCGGAGCTTCCAAGGTGACTGTCTGGCTGTCCTGTGCCCTGATATCAGACCTCTCCAGGTGTCCCTGAGCAGCTCAAGGCCAAGCAGCTTCAGTTTGCCACACCCATACATTTCTCCAGCCGAGGTCTGCCTCTCTTCTTTCCTTTTTTAAAGGAAAATCTTGAATGTGGGCTGTCTCCTGAAGCGCAACTTGTCCAATTTTGCCTGAACTTTCTAAAAAAATTTGCATCTGAGATGAGACAAAATGTGGGTACTGGCTGCCCAGGGACATTGGGATCTGAGGGAGTTTGAGTGTGCAGGACTCTGTGGGGCTAGGCTGCCCTCTTGCCACTTCATCTGGTCAGCTCGCTATTTTGCAGGATTATACAGGTGTTTTGGGGCAATTTACACTTTTTTTTCCCCCCATCTGCAGGTAAATCCAAACCCTGCCTGACCCTGGAGTGGAGTGAGCACCCTGCTGTCTGCTTGGGCAGCTCTCTGTGGCCCCCATAGCCATGCACGGACACCATAGGGGTTGCTGTGGGGTGTGTGTGGCTCCTGTGCTGGGTAGACTCTTTTTCCTGGGAAAGAAAGAGCCCAGGTGTCAAGAGATGCTCAGGACAGAACTGGATGTGGTGTGCACGGAGTCTGTGTCAGGTCTTTGGTCGAGACCTGAGGTTGCCTGTGGCTTGCACAGCTCTCCTGGGTGCCAGGCACCAGTCCCAATCCTGGGGCATGGAGAGGAGGGCAGAATCTGGCCCTGACTCAGGAGATGGTGGTGAATGTGTCCTAAAAATGCTGTTTGGGGACACGTGTGCATGCTGAGAGGTGGGGAGGCATGGGCCCATCCCAGGACTGCTGGTGCATCCGGGCTTCTGCGTTTGCTCTTCTTGCTGCTTGGCTTGGAGGGCTCCTACTGGGTCCCTATCACCCCAAAATGCGCACCCCTTCTCCCTGGTTGTGGGGCTGGGGAGCTTCATCAGGTGATTGTATGCTCGTACCCTATTTTTCCTTCCCCATCCCCAGCTCCCCTATCCAGCTGGAGAGCATAAATTGCCTCCTGTGCCCAGGCTGGACTTGGAGCTGGTGTGAAACCCTCATCAGCCTGACAGAGGTTGGTGTTTGGATCCATCTGAGTTCAAAACCTCCTGTTTAGTGATGAGACGCAGAAATAATCTCTCTCTTGGCATCTGAGCAGCAGTTTGGGTTATTTGTTTGGGGTCTGGCTACTGGCTGTGAATAACAAGCTGCTGCCAATGCTCTGCCTGGAAATGTGTTTTGCCGAGTGAATGGACGGGCTCTAAAACCTGCTCTTTCAAACCAGATTAATTGCATTAGGCTTTGTCAATGCAAAAATTACCTCATCATTGGCACTGGCAGGTGGTGTAGAGCAGCAGACTTATTCAATATTTAAGAAAGCTGCATTGCAGAGCTGAGAAGGCTGGAGAAATAGGTTGCCTGTGTCAGTGTCTATGCTGGTGGAGACGATCTCTGCAGGCACCGCCAAGTGTGAAATGTTGAGCTCACTGTAAAAACCTGATTATTGCACTGGGAGTCTTTAAAATACTGAATTTTCTGTTTTTTACCCTGATATATTATTTCCAGATGGATAAACTGGTGGGTTTTAGCAGCCCTGTAATGGTCTCTCTCTGCAGATGCCCGGTAGGTGGTGGCGGTGTGGGTGCCTCTGGCGGCTTTGGGTCCTGCCTGAGGCACCCGCTGCCCCGTGTCCTTCCTGGTGCCCGTGGGGCAGGAATAGCTCCTGCTGCCTTTTCCTGCCTGCTTAGGGCTGCTGGAGGGTGAGGGCCACCTGCCAGTTGCTGACGCTGCATTTGCCAGGTTTTGGGTACTGGTGATGGCCCCGTTGATGGGCGCCTCTTGGCTCGGAGCAAGTGGCATCTGTGCACCGGCGGCTCAGAGAGAGAGGAAGAGTGATTCATGGAAGACGTTAAATCCCTTTTTATTAAGACATGATCAAATTCATGGGCTCTGTCATACAGAAGTAATGGAGCGGCGTGATTAGAGTCATGTGGCTCTTCCTTAAGGCCAGAAATTAAGACCACACTTCTATTCCTGGCTCTGCCCAGGATGTGCTGTGTTCACGCTGGCAGGAGCTGCCGTCTCGCTCCTCCTGACCTCCGCTTGCAATCGGGGAACCTCGAGCAGCCAATGCCATGTGGGGACAAGAAGGGACCTGGGGGAGCAGGTCCTGGGACCCTTTGGGGACAGGCAAGTCTTGGAAGGTCTCAGCATCCTCCTAGGATGGGATATTGCCATTCCGTTAACTATGCTGCTGCATCCCATTGATCACAACTTGGATTGCCACGTCCTTTTGTTGATGAGCAAGGATTTGGTGTGGGGGATAAAGCCACTCTACCTGTTATTTTGCTCTTTACTATGCGTTAAAAATGCAGAACGAAGCGGTAGGACAAGCAAGAGTAGTTGCTGGAAGTAATGCAAAGTAGATATTCACAATCTATTATTTATAGGTGGAGGGAAAGGCTTGTGTGTTCCTTCAGGAGCCATCCCTGGGCTCTTCTCTATCCGCAACAAAGTGGAACACCCACAGCCTCTCTATTATTAGCAGAAAGTTCTAGTTGGGGGAAGAAGTTTTCCTCCCCGCCAGCTGAAGTGCTGGTGATTGCTCTACTCTGTTTGCTAGGAAATAACAGGAATTTCCCCCTATTCTTTGTGTGGCCAGGATCGTTGCTCCTGCTCTGCTTGACCTTGGGCAACTCCCTTATCTGCTTGCACCTCCCCAAAACTGGGTGCTGGGGATGTGATGCTGTGCTTCCAGGGCACCTATTCAATCTGCGTGCAGCCCTGTGAGACCCCTGGCCACGGTGGGACCCTCCATCCCCAGCCAGAGTTTGTTGCTGCAGTGCAGATTGTGGAGTTGGCAGTGGGGATGTAAATTAACAATTTGCTTATTTAACTGACCTTGTCAATCAGAGCTTTCTGGTTTGGCCCAGGAAGAGTTGCTGTTTGAAAGCAGCAGAGCACTAATTACCCCACGTGCTTCACTACTTTTTTATATATATATATATTTTTGGAAGTTACCAGTGAAGCAAAGGTGATCCTCAGATCTCTGCTGACTCTTCAGAGACTGAAGGAGAAACTCCTGAAATACTGCAGAGCAGAAAGTGAAGGATGGGAATGATATATTCCTCCTTTTTGGGAAAATTGCATATTTTTTTGTGGCTTGGAGTTTGTGATTTCAGTGGGGCAGGTTCGCAAGCTCCTATTTTCCATCCTTTCCTTGGAATAGCCACTCCAATGCTCCTGTTGGAGTTTTGCTGAGAGCTGAAATCACTTTTTGCCCTCCAAAGGCACGTTTGACGAGTCTGAGCTCCGGTCCTGCTAGGATGCTCTGGGATGTTGGATTTGGTGCTGGGACCTGGTGGGATGAGGGCGACTCAGCAATCCCTTCAGCTGGGGAGGAGTCCAGGGCAACATCTTCCCAGGACAGCAGGTATAGGAAGATGAATGGCCCGTGGGCCGGGCTCTGCAGAGAGGTTTGGGATTTTATGGGATTCTTAGTTCTGCTGCAGGCAGGAGAAAGTAATTCAAATGCAGGTGCTGCGAGCAATGCAGGCAGGAGGCTGCTGCTGTGGGGGGACACCAGCAGGTACCCCGTGCCAACTCCACTCTGCAGAGGAGATTGATGGGGTAAAACCTGTGGCTGGGATACAGTTGAGCTCAGAAAAACTTATCCCATCGGTGAGGGGATCCTAACAAAGTGGTGGTTTGTGTCCTCCTTGGTGCCTTTGCTCTTGTTAGTACTGCAGCAAAGCCAACCCCATTGTGGGTGCCTTGCCTTTTCTCTTTGATTCCCACCTTAATGACTGTAAAGGAGGCTTGACCTGAGCATCTCCCTTTGGAAGCGATATCCCAGGGGTGAGGCTGTTTGTGGTTTTAACAAGCTCCATCCTCTCTGTTCTTGGGGACCATCCTGAGATGGGTCCAAGTGTGACAGTGACGACATCATCACAGCAACCCCCAGCACCCCATGGGCTCTGTAGGGGTGATGGGTTGTGCAGGAGGATGGGTCCTGCCCTGCTCTCATTTGAGGACGCTGCTCTGCCTGCACTGGTTTTCCTCTAGAAGAGACAATGGGACAAATGGATCCATGTCTGTACCATGGGTAATGCTGGTCATCTGGTCCCCATCCCTGTACAGTGAGTAAGGGTGGAGGGGGGGAAACAGCCTCAGTAAGTGGGGATAAATAAGAGCTCAGGTTCTGAATTTTACATCAGTTTGGTTTGGGGAGGCCCCTTTTTGATGAATCTTCTGGAGATGAGTAGCCAGAATGTCATCTTTGGGTCCTGTTGCCTCATCCTCCTTCCAAGCCTCCCCAGGTTTCATTTTGCAAAAACTTTAGTAAACAAAAATGGAAAAGGAGGAGTTTTGTTCCTGAGGGAATGTTGTTTGGGGGAGGACAGTGAAATGTGCTGAATTTTGGGAAGAAAAGTTTCCTAGTTTGTAGATGTTTCTCTGAACAGAAACATCCTCTTCCCTCCCAGCTCTGAAGCCTCATAATTAATGTGAGGTCAGGTATCTCATTAATTACATCCGTGCTGAGCGCGGCTGCGTTGTCCTCCTGGGAGGGCGGGGGTTGTAGGCTCCTTTGTCTTGTGTATATTGAGACAGCAACTAAAGTGACATTCCTGTTCCTCTCCCTGCTTCCACTCCTCTTAATGCCAACAATAAAGCCCTGCCCCATGTAATTTTGGTTCTTGGTTTTTTTTCCCCCTGCAGCTTGGCTAAAAGCACCAGGTTGCCTTTGTCGGCGTCGCTGCTCTCGGAGAGCACGGGCAGAAGAGCAAAGCGATCGACTTCCAGGGCACGTTGAGTTGGCGCTCGGTGGCAGAGCCCCAGGGTGCCCAAACTCACTGTGCACGTGCCCGGGTCCCCTCGGCAGCCGGCGATGACCGACGCGGTGGTGGGCGGCAGCTCTGACCGCTGGATGTGCCCCAGCGACAGGACCATGTCTCTCCGAGCCAGGTGAGATGAGCGGGCTGCGAGGTGCTGCTGGTCTGGGATGGAGGAGAGCCCGTGGGGTGGGATGTGATGGGAGGGGCAACCACCTCGGTTCCTCCCCTGGGGACATTGGGAATTTTGTGTCATCAGATGGGGACGTTTTGCCACTTGCCTCCTAAACCCTCTGAGAAAGGGGACAGACCCGTGGGTGTGCACACACCCCTGTGCCCATGAGGAGCCTTGTGCATTTTTCCTGATGCCCTCCAACACGGCCACCATGCGGGGTGATGCTGCATCCCACTGCGTGGCAGGTCTTTGTCTTGTCTGGATGGGTGCTGGTTTTGGGTGCCCAGACGATGCAGGAGGTGGGTGAAGCTCATGTTTGGAGCTCCTTGCGCCGCTTTGGAGGAGCGGTGGGGATCCATGGAGAGGGACACGCTGTCAGGAACTGTCACCCCTGAGGCTGGGAGCCTGCTGGCTGCACCCAGGCTGAGCTGTCCTCATCCTTTCCTCTCACCTAATCCTTCTTTCCTCTCTTTCCCTGTGCCTCCCAGCAGCGAGAAGGAGCAGTAAGTATCTCGTTTTTTCTGGCCTATTGCTCTTTACCTGCCACTCAAATGGTCTTGAGAGAACAGGAAAAAATTTGCCCTGGAATCAAGAAAAAAGCAATTAATTTTGGGAAGCACAGCACAAGGTTTTAATGAGTTTTAAGGTTTAAGACCTGCGGGTCTGCTCAGCCCAGGGGGAAAAGACGCAGGAAAGGTCTTTGGATGAGCAGAAAGATGGAAAGGGGAGGGATGTTTGCCTTTTGTGTCCTCCTTTAGCACTGCCTCTCTGCTGTCTGATAATTTGCAGGGCTGAGTGGCAGGTGTTGCTATGTCACCAGGTTAAAGCTGCCTGATGCTAATGCTGTGCTCGCTGAGTGAAAGGATCTTTGGAAATGATATTAGGAGAGGAAAGTCTCCTATGTGTGATGAAATGTCCCCCAAAAAGCACCTGCTCCTTAGCCATTGCCCCAGTATTGCAGCTCACTGGCAAACCCAGCGTTACATGACAGAGCAGGGTGCAAAACCAGCTGTGTCAGTTGATGCTTAACATGGAAATAATGAGAATATTTTTAAAAAGATTTGTTTTCTCCATATGAAACCCCCCAAAATGGAAATAAGAGCTGGTGGGTGGAGACCATTTGCAGGCTTCCTGCTAGAAGAGAGCTTGGAGGATGGGGGAGTACGGTGCCCCTTCTTCCCTGGGCTTGGGAATTGGTGCCTGGCTGTTCCCACACACACGTGTGATTGCACAGACATGATCTGTGGATGAAGCCCTGGCCCCCTCTCCCCACAGGCTCCCCGCGGGCTGGGCAGCGCGGGGCAGCCAGCCGGAGCGGCAGCGCAAGGGTGAGGAGCTGACGGATGAGGAGAAGGAGATCATCAACCGAGTCATCGCCCGGGCCGAGAAGATGGAGGAGATGGAGCAGGAGCGCATCGGGTAAGGCAGTGGTGGCACCGGCACCGTGCTGGTGGGATGAGAAGGCCCTGAGCCTGGCTGGTGCTGGAAGGGACAAGCGCCTCGCTTGGCTGCTTTCCTGGCCAGCAGCTACTGCACTGCAGTGTTTCTTCTGAAAGGGAGCCTGCGGGGGATCTTTTTGAGCTGGCATTGGTCCTTGGCCAGGAGGAACCTGTAAGCAGGGGAGGGAGCTACTCGGTGTGCTGCTGTGTTCTGGACCAAGAATTTATAGTCTCATTGATTTTTTCCTTTTTTTTTGGGTCCAGAAGGGATCATTAATAACATCTCATTTTGGGAAGTGAAGCTGCTGCTACTCTTGAGCCCGAGTACCTGTGAGCGTGAGCAAAGCCATGGCTCACCAAAAGGTGTTTTATCTTGGTTTGGGAACACGGATGGATCCATCACCACCTTTAACCACGTGTCCTGCTGGTTAATCCCTCATGTCACACAGAAATGAGCTGTCTGTGGAGCTGAATAGGTCTGAGTGATGCTGAGCCGTGCACTGGGACCAGCTCCTGGCAGGGCTGCCCTAACCACATCCGTGGTGGGGTAACTGTGATCGCTGGTGGGTGCTGCGGGCATCCTCAGTGCTGATGCACGAGGTGTGGAGCAGAGGGCAGGTGCTTTTACTGCCTCTCTGCCCTGCCTGGGCAAAGGTGCCAGGCAAAATAATGCTAATAATTAGGTATCGACTTGCTGGGCTGGGCTGGTTTTCCAGAGGGGATCTCCATAATCCTGTTTGTCAGGTGTCATGCATTTTTTTCATTAGAGAGGAGCATTTTATCTTTGCCGAGCTTAAGCACCGACTTTTTTTTCCTTGCAGGGAAAATACTCAGGCCCAGGCAGGAACTGCGCTCTCCACTGCCTCGGAGAACGTCAAAGCCCCTCTTGTAGCTGAGGGAAAGCTTTATGTAGCAAGTGGGTGCATGGCCCTGCAGGGCAGCTGCTTGGAGAAATGGGGAGAGGACCTGCCTGCTCCTGCAAAGCCTCACTCCACAGCAGGAGTTTTAATCCATCACCCCGGTTGCTTAATAACCCTTCAATATTGAGTGTGCCTTTGTGATGCAGACATGGGGCGCTCCAGCTGCAGCACAGGCTTCCTTGGTGACTGCAGCCTGTTGTCTCCTAGGTGGTGGATTTATTCACTGATTTTCAGAATTAGAAACAGGGAATGGTTTGGGTTGGAAGGGACCTTAAAGCCTATCCAGTTCCAACCCCCTGCCATGGGCTGGGACACCTCCCACTGGATCAGGGGGCTCAAAGCCCCATCCAGCCTGGCCTTGAACACCTCCAGGGATGGGGCAGCCACCACTGCTCTGGGCAACCTGGGCCAGGGCCTCCCCACCCTCACAGGAAAAAATACTTGTTAGTAAAAAGTACTTGATTAGAAGGGGGGTCTGTGAAGAGCAGGTATCACCTTGGCAATGGCTGTTTGTGCTTTCTGGTGCCCGGCGTGTGCCCTACGGACGCGGGAGGGCTCCCCGGTTGGCGCTGCCTCGCGTTCCAACGTGCAGTGCTTTCCTCTGCTGCCTTTCTGGCAGAAACCAGGTGAAAGTAGTTATGAATGGTGGTGATTCATTCCTGAAAAGTGCTTACTAACAGCATTTGCCCATTTGCAGCCTGGTAATAATTACTCTCAAACGTGTTGCTCTTTGGGTTATGCTTAAATGATCTTTAGCAGTGGGGGGAGATACATGTTTTGCGTTGTGCATTCCTGCAGCTGTTTGCAAACTGGCAGAAGCTCTCCCTTTTGCCTTCGTTAGCTGGGTCGGAGGAGGATTCTCATCCTCATTCATGAAACAGCCGGGCGGAGGACTTCGTGCCGTACTCGGAGTAGAGCAAGGGAAGGCTGGCGGATGTGCAGTCGCAGCTGATTTGCCTCCTGTGTGTAGGCGGAGCAGGAGCCTTGCCAGCTCCTTTGTGTTTGTTGGCTTGCACAACAAGAGCTGTAGGATGTGCAGCTACAGAAATATGGGACAGCGTCTATATCACTCTTGTACAGAATCACCCGTTCAGGAGCCGCTCGGACGTTATCCAGAATAGCTCCTTATATTACAAAATAATCTGGGTTTGCCAGGCTGGCCTCTGGCAGGGATGCAGTGGTTGTGAGAGTCCCTCAATTGGATGGGCTGCTCTAGGGAGCTGCCACTGGAAAACCTGATTTTCTGCAGTTGTCTGGGATTTTCTATTCCTGTAATGGGAAAAAAAAAAGAAGATCCGTTAAAAATCTGGTTTTGGTTAAATTAAGGACTAGCTTACATGAAGTGAATGTGCCTTCCACAGGGGGAACAAGCAGTAAATACTTGGAGTTGTCTTAATAAGTGGATGGGCTTGAGGGGGTGGATTTGAGCTTTGCATATAATACCTGAGCCATCATGAATTCTACAGCTGGGTGATGGCTGCAAATAAACCTCCTTATGCCTTGAAGTCTCTCCTCATTTAGTGCCCTCTCATGTCTCCTCTTCTGCATTCACTGTCCCAGCAGCCCCTTACCTTGGCCAGTCAGGGCAGGGTGGCAATAAATTGATGCTGCTTGTCGAGAAGATGTTTGTGAAATTGGACTTCTTGTCAAATCCAGCTCAAATTAATCTAGTGAAAGAGTATTTTTAGCACCGTGTGTGGATGGAGGCCCGTGGGATGCGTGATCTGGATGCTGATGAGGATTTGTAGGACAGGGACACTTTGGTGGGGTTTTTTTTTTTTTTTGGCTGGGTCATTGTCTCATAGCACAGGGAAGGATAATAGGAGTTGAAATCATCTTAAACAGCGATACAGCAAGAGTGTGTCAGGCATAAGATGATAGAGGACTTTACAATTGCCTGAGGATCAGGATAATCCTTTAGGCCAGTGCAGGGTCTGAAAGCTGGTGGGCAAAGTGGACTTGTGGAGGGATGGATGTGTTCTCAACCCTTTTTCCTCCCTGCTTGTCCCAGTCTTGTCCTTGGGGAGTTCCTGCAGCAGCTCTGTGCCATGTGATGCTCTGGTGGTGATGATGCTCCAGCTGTGGTCCATGTGGAGCCTGATCCTCCTGGCTGATGTGGGAGCACCTGGAGGCACCGAATGTCTCTGTTATGGACCCATAACTGGGTGCCATCAATAACCAAACGAGCCTGCTCCCTGCCTAATGAGGTGTTCTCAGCATCAAAGAATATATCTTAAACCATCCAAAGTTAGAAACTGTCATTTCTGGAGAGTGCTTTGAGCATGGGGTGAGTTTTCCCAGGGGTGATGTGACACATCGCTCATGGATCTGGCCATGCTTCTGCCTGGGTGCAGCTATTCCTTTTCCTCCAGTCCCCTCTAAAAGTGCCCTGGTTTGGCTGTCTCCCCGTGGGTCACAGCCCCTCACCTTTCCTCTGAGGGGACCAGCTATCAAGCAGGGTTGCATTTTAATTTGGCTGCTTATTGCTGGGATGACACATCCATAATGCTGGAGCAGATGGCTGAAGTCGCCAGGGATTAAGTCATTAACGGCGGTGGCCGGCAGCAGAGATGCTCTCTGGGGACCACAGTCTCGTATTTTCTTCCTCGTGTTCAGACAACAAAAATAAAAATAGGGGCCAGGAAGGGCAGGGTAGTTGCTGGAGGCAGACAGAGATGTCTCCTGAGATGCCAGCTTCTAGAAGAGATGAGGTTAATTCATGGCCAGAAGACAACTCATGCGCTCCTTGGATTTTTGTGGGCTTTGGGGATTTTCTTTTTTCCAGAAAAAAACCCTCCCCTCTTCTTTGTGAGTGGGATGAGCCTGCAAAAATAACAACTGTGGTGTAACACATTGCAGGAGGCAGCGAGCACCTGGAGTGAGGCACTGGCATGGAACAGCATACTTTGAAGTGCAGGAGTCCTCTGGCCTCCTTGGGCATCTTCCCTCTGTGGTGAGGGCTCTCAGCAGAGGATGAGCTTTGCAAGTTGGCCTGTAAAATGTTAAAGGATGCTTTACCTTTAGTTACCTGTGTGCTTATAAGGGAAGAAAATAGCTTCTAATTTTTCGTCCTGATTTTAATTATATTTTCTTTAATCTGTAGCTTGGCTTCTTTTCTTCTCTCTTTTATACCATTAAAATTAGCCTTAATTTAATATTCAGCCCTTTAAGGCACATGATTTCCCTGTGGAGGCAAGTCAGTGCTTAATTCTGGAGGCAGTTTGTGACCTTCTTTGTGTTTTACTTAAATTTTTTTGCCATGTAAGTGGTGGATGAGACTTTCTGCACTGGGCTGGGGAGCACCAGGCTCCTGGTGTCCTGGATCAGGTGCTTCTCCCACCCCTGCGCAGCAGTTCATTGTCTGCTGCATTAAACGTCCTCCCTGACGCAGTTTAAAACCCATTAGGCACGTCTTTAGGCATTCATTTGTACAGAGTGGCAATGAATATTTAAACACAACAAATTCTTGCGTGCTTGCCCTGCTGTTAAGTTTTGTTTGAGATCATCAGCACTTAATGCCAGTCCCTCTCTGGATTAACTCTGGTCCTAGCGCAAGGAAAGATGCTGATGCTGTAGCACTGCAGGTTTCCCTCCTTCCTAGGATCCAGCCCAGCCTTGAGGTGGTCCCTCAGCCTGCGGAGCAGCTTTTGCTGCATCCCTGTGGGACCCTTTGCCTGCCTGAAATCGTGGGAGATGTTTGCAGGTCTTGCTCTTGCCTGTGCTGGCACTCCTGGGTGCAGATAGGAGGTCTCCCACCAGCCCTTGCTGCCCTAGGACTGCCTGCCTTTCTCTTCCAAACCATATTTATGGGGCCAGGCAGTTATTATATTATCAGGGGACTGTTTTATTGCTGTTATCATCTCAGGTGCATGTTAAGCATTTTGGATATAGCCTATCACCCTGTTATATTTTGTTCCCATCAGTGACTATTACATATCTCTGTGGCAGATGATGGATGCTCTCCCTCTCTGCAGGGCTGTCTCCAGGAGCAGCAATGCTCCTGGGTGCCAGGCTTAGCCAGCTCTGTACCACCAGCTCCAATTACTCCTTTTGTTGGTTTTTTTTTCCCCCCTCCTATTTTAACAATTTGAAGCATATTTCCTGCTCTTTGAAGTCTCACAGAGGCCACTTTGAAGTGCACATAATGGTAAGGAAGATGTTGCTGTAGTTGTAGAGACAAGGGAGAGTGATGAATTGGGAGGCTCGTTTATGGGCAATAAAAATAAGAAACAAATGATATCTAGGGGAGAAGGAGAGAAGAGCTTTCGGGAAGGGAGAAAGCTTGTTGCTGGCTGCTACTGGGCAAGAGCAGGTCATGCCTCTGGTTAGTGGTGGGCAAACTGCCCCTGCACGTGGCTCCAGCATGCATACAGTGTGGTGTTGGGTGAAGTAAAAGGGAAAGCTTAGCTTTTTGCTCCTTAATTGGGAGCTTCCCAGCCTGTGGGTCTTGGTTGCAGTACCCCCTTTCCCAGGTCCTCCCTTCTTTCTGTCAGGTTCACACCAGGACTTAAATTTTAACTTTTTATATACTCCTCTCACTGCAGCATTTGAATCAGCAAAAAAAGCCCAATTTCTCTGGCTTGAATGGATGTTTTAATTAGGCAAATGTGCCTCGTTTGAAACTGGTGCCACAGGTGTGTACTGACTGCTGAAGCTCTTCCACTGGTTAAAAACAACCTCTTGAGGAGCTGCTTCTGGTAAATGAGAGGCTGTGAAAGATTTTTCAGCTAAATAATAAATCTCTTGAAATGCAAAGGCTCTTTTTTTTTGGCTTTGATTGTGCCATTTGTTCTAGTTTCTATAATAAGTTTGTTTGGGCTTGCAGATTTCCAACTGGAAGCTGCCTCTCTTGGAGCTGAGCTTTTGCAACACAGCAGGGGAATTGCAGAAGATATGGGCTTGTACATGTGCTTTGCTGCTAGGAAAATAAAGGATTTTGCCCCAAAAATGTTTCTCCTGCCGAGGTGGGAGTGATGTGCTATGAGAAAAGCTGGATGTAGTTAGTTATTTGCTGTTGGGGCTCTTCATGGGGATCCTGCACTGCGTGTGGTGGGGCATGGGTTGGGAACAACTGTGGTGAGAATCCTTTCATTTAAATAAGAAAAATTCAGGGAACAACCAGTTTCCAGGTTTTAATTGGAATAATGCTCGTTACTGGCTGGGAGTTTATGGGATGATGCAGCTCTCTTGAAATCACTGGGACCTTCGTGTTTGCAGCAAGGTGTATCAGCCGTGGAGCTTGAGAAGCTTCCAAGAGTGGATGATGGCTCTAGCAGCCAACTTATTCTGTAGGAAAAATCATCCACAAAGCACTCAGAAGATGCTCAAGGGCAGCCACATCTCTTGGGAATAAAGTTGGAGCAGGGAGTTAGGCTAGCAGAAAGCTTTCCTGTTAGGAGCAAAGTGGAAAGGCGTTAGGGCACCTCATTGTGGTCCAAGGCTGTTATTTTTCACCCCAAACAAAGTAGCTCAGGTTGAGAACCTGGACTGCTGTATTTAGAGAGCTTGTGGTTGTGTTGCTGCCAGAACTCCAGGCAGTGAAGACTGAAGGAACTTGCAAGCTCGTCCATCTGCTGTCTGCTGACACCGTAGCTGTGAACACAGCCATTTCTCCTGACTGCTGGCTCTGCCTGGCTCTGCTGACCGCCCAGCCCCCAGCCCACCTTTCTTGTCTCCTTCCTGGGAATGGGCTGCAGGTTTGTTACAACCATCAGGAGGCACCTCCACACCAGCCACTGCCATGGCCCCAAGCGTGCTTCAGCCCAGGGAGATCAGCCCTTGTGTGGGGAGGAGAAGGAAACTCCTCAGTGGATTTAGCGTGGCCGAGGTCTTCCACCTACACGAGATGTTGTACTAAGGTGGCTTTTGTTGAATAATACACGCTGAGTCATGGAGCTGCATCCCCCCTTTGGGCTTGGCTCCGGGGCTGATGAGGTGCTTTGAGATGCAGAGGGTTTCCAATGGGACATTTTATGAACTGGAATAGGTTGCATGTTCCCCCATGCTTTATTTTCTTCCCTTTTTACTGCTGTTTCTTTATCAAGCACCCATGTACAATAACCCCATCGCTTTTCCACACGGAGCCCATGGGCCTCTGGCCATCCTGGGAGTGGCTGTGGAGACCAACTGCAGAGGCACCGTGCGTAGAGGGGAGTTCCTATATTGTTTATGAGGGATTCCGAGGTGCTGGCAGCCGAGCTGTCATAAATCTGAAGCTGTCATCAGGCATGTGGGAAAATGTCTTTTAGGTGTTGGGTGTTTTTGTGGCACGCTGTGGCAGAGGCTCTGTCACATTTGGGTCAGGCTGCCCTGGGAGTGGATGGCAGCCCTGCGGGCCAGGGGGCTGCTGCTGTCTCCGGTGGGCTTGAGTCTTCTCCTCCCTTCCTGCATTCTTTCTCCTTCCTCACTGAATGGCATAAATAATGCATCTTTTTTTTTTCCCCTTCTGGTACTATTTTTAGGGCCAGGATTCTGGGTTAACTGAGCTGACAACTCGCTGCCAGCTCACTTCTGCCTTGCAAACTCCTTTTGCCACTGCTGTTTTTTTTCGGAAGTTGATTAACTGTTGTTTCTTTTTTTTTTTTTACCTTTGCAGGAAAACAGATGTGTTTTTATAGCCTGCTCTCCAGTGGGCTTTTTGCATTTCACTCAAAGGGCTAAGAATTTCCATAAAGTAAATTATATGCAATATTTTTCCTAAGCATATGAGAAAACCAATTAATTCATTCAGTCGTCCCGCCAGAGCCTTTCCAAGGTCTCTGCTTGCAGCAGACTGGGTGGATTGGGTGGAAAGGTTTCCGACTGGGGAAAAGCTGCTTCACTGATGCCAAACTGCTTTGTGCAAAGGTGCTGACTTGGATGGATTTTATGCACGTGTGTATGTGGGTGCTGGGACCAATATCTGCTCTCTGGCAGTGTCCATGAAAGCTAACAGTCATGCAATATAAAGCTATAGCGGATTATAATATTCCAATGTGTCCCCTGGGATGTGTCTCTTCCCCTGGTTGCGTTCTTGTGGCTGGAAAGGAGAGGCCCTGCTGGAAGCTGCATGAGGAAAAGGAGCAGCTGGACCAAAGGCAGCAGCTGCCCCATGGGAATGGGACCCCTGCATCCTGGCCATGCTATGCCTTTGCTGACAGCCCGTGTCCCCCCTCTGCCAGGAGGCTCATGACCCGGCTGGAGGACATGCGGCGCAGCGTGCTGGGGGACGGCGTCAACCGCTGCATCCTCTGCGGGGAGCAGCTGGGGCCGCGCGGATCCGCCTGCGTCGTCTGTGAAGACTGCAAGAAGGTGAGGCATCTCCTTGTGACTCCTGCCTGGCTGCAGCCCCTTGGACCCACACATCTCCCCCCCGCCCCCCCAGTGCAAAAATGGGCACCTTGGTCTTTTGATGTGTGCTTCAATTACCCAGCATCCCTCCTCACGTCACCCGAGGGGGCATCCCTGGGGCTTTCTGCAATTGCTGATGTTGTGCCAGCAGAGCTCTCGTTAACCAGCTCTCATTAACCTCGCACTCCCAAGGGTGGTGCTGGTGTGGTGGGACCTTTGGGTGGCATCGCTGCTGCCACCTGGCCCTTTGCTGTCTCTGCAGAACGTCTGCACCAAGTGCGGGGTGGAGACCACCAACAGCCGGCCCCACGCCATCTGGCTCTGCAAGATCTGCAGCGAGCAGCGGGAGGTGAGCCTGGCAGCCTGGGTGCTTCCTCTGCCCTGGGTGTTCCCCGTGCCAGGGTGGGGACACAATTCGTGCCCTTGATTTTCATCCTGTGTGCTGTCCCCACCCCAGACCTCCAAGACGGGACCAGCTCCAGACTGGGAGATGCACCCAGGGATTTTCAGCCTGTCCCTCAGCAACGTTAAACACTGCCCAGCTACTTGAGTCTGGCTCTTATAGGATGAGCTTGTTTTCTAGATAAAATACCATTTCCCCCCGTGAAAAACCAAGTCTTGGGATCGAAGAGTCTGTTGTGGGCAGAGGTCAGCTCCCTGCCACCCACAGTGTGCAAAAGCTGAAGAGTTAATTGGCAGGGGAGTAGGGGGTGCACATCCTCCATGTTACCTGCTGCAAACAGACACTGGGGACAAAGGGTGCCAGATCTGCACCCAGCATCCCCCTGAGACGTGGGTGCCACCCTGCTGCCTGCATCCCCAGGTGTGGAAGCGCTCCGGTGCCTGGTTCTTCAAGGGTTTGCCTAAGCAAATGCTGCCCCAGCCGATGCCCATCAGCAAGAACAAGGGACCCCAAGCCCTGAGCGAGCCCAGCCCATCGGAGCTGCCTGCACAGGACCAAAAACTCCCCTCCCGTGCACCCGCCCGAGGTAGGTGACAGTGGGGTGCTGACCCCCTCCCTTTGTGCTGCCAGCACAGTGTTGGGTCTCCTTCCCATTGTTTGCAAGAGTGAACCCTAGCAAAAATCATCCAGAGCAGTTGGGTAGCTCCTACCTGTGTTGTAAAGGGTGCAGGGGCTGTCCCAGTGCCCTCCCTGCCTGCTGAGGTTTTCTCTGGGCTGTGCAGGTCAGGGTGGCTGGGTTTGCAGGGATATCCTCAAGGCAAGCAGCTCTGGTTTGGGATCTGGGTGCCCAGCTGAGGGTTTGGGCAGCACCTGAGTATGAATGCGATGATGCAGAAGCCTAGGAGAAATAAGAGTAAGAAAGGAAACCTGGGGAAGGAGTGGCAGCACAGCCCGGGTTGGGGTTGGTGGGGTTGGTGGGCTGCAGCTTCACTGCTTCTTGCTCTGTTTGTGCCCCCAAGGCCAGGCGGATGCCGGGCCCCCGGCCGAGCAGGACTCTGATGGTAAGCACTGGCGTTCGCACCCTCCCCTGTGCCGCTGCCTCGGTGCCGCCTATGCTGAACCCCCTCTCTCCCTCCCTCCTTTCCCTGTGGTGTTTTCCTGCGGGAGGCTGCAGCGGGAGGACCTCTTCTTGCTGCTGCCACACACTGCAAGGGAATCGAGTTATTCTGGGGCTTCCCCACCTACTGCACACGCCTGGGCTGAAACGCTGCAATTTGGAGCAGAATTGCCTCTGTAGGTGTTGTTTCCTGATGCTGATTGACGGGTGTTTTTCTGGTTGTTTAATGGCAGTCCTTAGAAAACCTCCTGTGAAAACTTTAGGAGGCTCACAGGGTGCTTATGTGTGTTGGCAAGGGATGGATTAGCTGAGCTGCTCTGGCCGTGCTGCGTTTCCCCCACTGCAGCTTCTGGTGCTGGTGCCCTGTACCCAGGTTTGTGCTAAGCAGGGGTAGCAGAGCATGGGGAAGATGCGGCAGTGGTTTTTAGTGTCATACCTTGCCTACCCAGCACTTGCAGCCCCCTGAGGCTCTGCCTGCGTCGTGTTTAATAGTGATGCTGGCTGAGAGGGATGCATTAAGCAGCAGCAATCAGTGCCTCCTGCTTACAGAGGGTGAGGCCATGCTCCTTGCCAGTTTCTAACCTTGAATATGCCCTGCGCTGCTCTGGACCCACATTCTTTGATGCTGCTGCTGGCACCAGCAGGAGCCAGAGTTGGAGCTCCTGCTGCTCCTGAACTGGCTGTGCTGCTTGGAGTTAATTTTGAATAATAGCCCCCATTTTCACAGTTCAGCATCAGATTGTGGAGACGATGAGATTACCTGACCTTCCTTTTGCAGCTCCTGGACAGGTGGTGATTAGGCTGGGAGCAGCCCAGAGGCTGCAAACCCTCCTCTTCCTCTCTCCTACCTCGGCCGCATGGAGGAGACAGTGAGGGGCTGAGGATACAGCCTGTTCCCAGAGTGTTCCACTCCATCCCACCCTTCCTTTAGCCCAGGATCTGTTGTGGCAGTGGTAACTCGGCTGGCAGATGGCTGTCGGTGCGCAGGCAGTTTTAACGGCTGCTCCTCAGGGCTGAGTTGTGCCTGCCTGGGGCTTTGCTCCTTCTTAGGTTGCAGGTAGGACTGCAGGCAGGCAGCATCTTTGTGGGCAAGGTGGGTGGCACAGCCTTGTGCTGAGCCATGCTTCCTCCACCCTGAAGCAGTGCTTGTGATGGGGATGCATCCTGCATGTGTCTGGGTGGTGATGATGGAGCAAGTTCCAGGTAGGGGTGTCCATGTGGGGTACTCGGGCTCAGGTGCAGCTCCTTCTACAGCTCACAGCGCTGGTGGGAGGCTCCAGCTGAACCTTGGCAAAGCTGTGCCCAGCCTGGTTGTGCCAAGTGATGATCTTCATCTTCCCACGCAGCAGCAGTTGGGGAAACCACTTAATTAAGACTATTTAATTGCAACGGTAACTGGTGCCATTAAGCTTTCTGGCCCCAAAACAGGCTGCTTTTATTATGCTGCTGGCTTGCCTGCGAGTCGGGAAGGGTTTGTCAGGCTCCACAGGTTCCTGATGGTGATCAGCATGTTCCTGATGTGCCCATGATTTTCCTAAAGCTCACTTGGACAATTATTTATTGCATTGCTATTTCTGCACCGTGGGGCTCCTGGATGTGGATGCTCGTTTTCCCTCTTCCCTTCAGCATCGCAGCATTTTTACCTCCTCCTCTCCCCCACCTACAATCTGTTGAGTTTTGCTTTTTCCTCGTGCCTGGTGACCCTGAGAGCCCGACCAAGGATAAACATCCCATTTATGTCACAGCAAAGATTTATACCTGGTGTCTCTGGCACAAGCCAGGTGAGCTCTGAGACCTTTTCCATCACATCCGTGGTTTGCAATTTATCACCACGAAGCGGTCTCAGCACCCTGGTGTGTGCAACGGGGATTTATCTGCTGGGGTGGCTGCTGCTGGGTAGATGGAAATGAGAAGCAAAAACAGCTGCCACAGTTGTCTCACTAATAAATGGAAGATGATCAGCAAAAAGAAAATATCATCCCCCTGTCTCAGGGACTGTGAAGCTGTAATGACATTAGGGGTTTGATGGGTGCTGAGGACTGGTTGATGGATGCCTCTATCCTTGTTTTCCTGTGGGCTGCTTGTATCTCCTGGTGTCCCCTTGGTTTGCTGTGCCCTCTGGGATGCCCTTTGGGCTGTTCCAACCACCGTGTGCAGGTCTGATGGTGAAGAGCTCTGCTGTTGCCCTGCAGGTGCTGGATGGCTGGTGGTCCTCAATGCCCTGGGAGCGATGCTGCAGTGGCCATACCTGTCCTCACCCTCCTCCCGCCGACACTCGGGCTGGGCGTCACCTGAGTGACTCCTCTCACGAGTGGCTTTGGGGATGGGTGGGTGGGATGCGAGCCTCACTGCTGCCTTTATTGCTCTCCCCACAGGCGGTGATGCGGTGGCAGCTGCCAGGGGGAGCTACGCGGTGCCCGGCCGCAAGCCGGCCGAGGGCAGGCAGGGCCCGTGCGGCAGCGAGCGCGGCGGCGGCGGCGATGCCGACAGCCAGGACTACGCTGCTGAGAGCGGGGTCAGCAGGAGCCCTGGTGAGAGCTGCACTTCTGTGTGCTTGGGAGGAGAGAGGGGGCTGGGGGGCACCGAGCCAGCAGCCAACCAAGCGTTGTCCCTGCGTGATGTGCAGCACTGAGCGATGCTGAGGGATCTCGTGTTGCGCGATTCCCGCGCTGCTCACCTGCTGTTTAACGCTGCTCCGTAGGGTTTGCTGATGGGGAGGGCTGGGGTGATGGTGGGATCGAGGGGAGGTGTGGATCTCCATGCCCTCCTGCTCATATGGGGAGGAAAGACAGGATCCTGCCGTGCTTTTGCCTGCAAAGGGACATCTTGTGACCTGTGGAAGGACGTGGATTTGAGAAGTCAATGTGTACAATGTGAGAGTTGCAGGTGGAAAAAAGAGCAGGCTCAGTGCTTACCAGGCTAATTTTAAGCAGAGATGAAATGCAGTCGAGTTGGGACCCAACCTAAAAGCAGTTTTCAGGCTGCTGTGCTCCTCCTTTCTTCTAGGACAGGTGTGTGCTCCACAAGGCACTGCCAAAGGAGCAGGCATGGGCCAGCTCTGCTGGGGGAGCCCATGGTTTGCTGGCGAGGGCCTGCCTGGGGGTGTCATTTCTTGTTTCATGTATTTCATGTGCTCCAAGCTATCATGAATGGCTGTGATATGAATGGGTGGCTGACAGTGTTCAGTGGTGCCTGGATTCTCCCTGGGTGCCTCCAGAAGAAGGGGAGAAGCACTTACAGAGACCACTTTTCATCTAGAAGCTGAGCTTGCAAATGTAATTGGTGAAGCTAAAGATGACTGGAAAATGTCTAAGTCCTCTAATTCCTTGGGAAAGAAGGGAATGTCCAATGACAGGATACTTGAGTAGTAGCTGGAGAGGGGCATTGAGGGCTGCCTGGGCTTCTGTGGGGGGAAGCCAGTGTTTTCATCTGTGTTTGCCCCCACACTGCCTCAGGATGTGGTGAGTTCCAGGAGATGCCGTACTGCAGTGGTCCTTGGGTGCTGCTGGTGGGGCATGCAGGGCAGGTCAGGGAGTGATGGGCACCTCAGCAATGCTCAAGGGTTTGTTTGCCTGCGGGCTCAGACCAGTGCCTGGCCACAACCACATCCATCCTTGTTCCACCGCTCCTGCTTTTGCAGGCAGATCAGTGCGGCACGAGGTCCCCCTAGTGAAGCGCTCCCTGCTCCAGTCTGGGCTGCACCTGCTCCCAGCAGCGCTGGCCCCGAAAGCGTGTGGGGCTGAGCCCCTATCCCAGCACATGCCAGCTCCATCCATCAGCCAGACCTCTCCTCTGCTGCCCCCCAGCTGCCTTTCCCGGGTCAATTCCAGCTGTAACCCCCTCCACAACAAAGGCAAAGCCCCTGGAGCCTGAAACACCATTGCTGGTTCTCCTCTCTCCTTGCAGGCGTCAAGCAGACCAACTCCCTGCAAGCCCAGCGGCCGCCCCCACCAGCTGCTGCCAGCCCTGCTCCTGGTCCTGCTCCAGCAGCACCCCCAGGTAAGGTGGAATCATAGAATCGTTAAGGTTGGAAAGCACCTCTAAGATCATCAAGTCCAACCATCAACACAACGCCACTGTGCTTACTGAACTCTGAAGTAACACATCTACGCACTTCTTGAACCCCTCCAGTGATTAGGACTCCACCACCGCCCTGGGCAGCCTCTGCCAGTGCTTCACCACTCTGAGTAAAGAAATTTTTCCCAGTATCCAATCTAAACCTCCCCTGATGCGACTTGAGGCCATTTCGTCTCATCCTATCACTTGTTAATTGGGAGAAGGATGCAGTGGGGATTCAGCCAGGGTGCTCAGCCTGTGGGAGGGGACACTGGGCAGTGCCGATGCTGGGGTGGGAAGAGGGATGGAGGGCATCGCCCAGGCGAACGCCCTGGTAATGCTGCATCCGTCCCCAGCGCCGGCAGCAGCAGGAAGACCGGGTCCCGGGGCGGCCGGCCGGTTCCCGCAGAGACAGCAAGGTAAAATTCAGCTGCCTGCGAGGGGCTGGGGGGCAGAACACGCCGGGGGCTAACGGGGTCCCTCCTGCAGCGAGCCCACCGCTGGGACCCACGGAGCCGGCCCGTGCTGCTGCCAGGGAGGAGCGAGGAGGGGGCTACGCTGTGCCCCCTGCCCGGGAGGAGAGGCCAGCCCGGCAGCCCCCTGCCTTCCAGCAGCCCCCCGCCGTCCCACCGGCGCCTGCCACCCCGCTGCGGCAGCCACCCCGGGAGGAAGAGGAGGAGGACGCCAACAGCTACGACTCTGATGAAGGCAGTACGTCCCGGGGGCGCCTGGTGGAGAGATGTTAAATGCAGCCAGGGTGCTCAGGCTCTGGGAAGGGAGAGAAGGGGTTGATTTCTTTGGAAAACCTGGGGTTATGAGGTGGTTGCTGCAGGACCGTGACTGGCACGTGAGTTTGAAAAGCCACTTGTACAATGTGAGAGCTGCAGGTGATAAAAAGAGCAGGCTCAGTGCTTACCAGGCTACTCTTAAGCAGAGATGAAGTGCAACTGAGTTGGGAACCTACATAAAAGCATTTTTGTGGGTCTCCAGCAGGGAGAGTCCTCAGGGAATGCTGCTTCCTCGTAGGGCTTGGAGCCAGGGCAGAGTCTTACAGACTATCCCTGCTCAGTCAGTTCAGCACAGCTCATGGACTCTTCAGTTGGTTTTGCACCAAATTTCTGACATCTGCCATGGGATGGTTTAGGCTCTGTGCTCACCTGACCTTCCCATTTCCAAATTCGAGTCCTGAAAGCAGCTGCCTCTTTCCATTAGAGCATCCCTCACTGTGAGAAGCACCATTGGACCTGTCTGTAGGAAAGGCTTGGTGGTTTCAGTACCTTTACACCATGAGCTCTTGGTTTTCAGCCCTTTGCTCCTCTAAAAAGGAATGTGCTGCATGAGGGTGAGGGTCTGTGGCTGGGCAGTGCTTCCCCTGTCCAGCCTGTTCCCACCCAGGGTGAGAAGAGCTGCTCTGTGCCCAGAGCAGGTGCAGAAATCGTGTTCTGTTAGGAGCAGATGGATCCAGCTGAGGTTCTCTGTTAACTGTTCATCCCTGTGATCTGTTCCTGTTGAGGGTGTGGAGACAAGTGTGAGCTGGTTACCAAAAGGTCAAAATGGGGGCCAAATGCTGAGCCCCAAACCTTAGGAGATGATGCTGGTCACCTGAGCTACAACAGCATCTCAGGGTGGTCCTGAGGTAGCACTGCCCTGAGAAGGGTTTGCAGGGTTACATCCTCCTGTGCCTGGTGAATGTTGAAGTTGGCTGAAAAGCCCCCAGCTGCCCTCCCTAGGCAGTTCCACCTTTGTAAGGCTTTGATGACCAGAGCTTGTGAATCTGGATTAGTGTGTGGCAGTTTGGCTGATGCCAGCATGGTCTCACATGTGTTAAATGGCTTTTACATTGGGACTGCAAATCTTTCTAATTACTACTAATCAGGGCTGACTAAACACAGTTATTGGCTGGGGTTTTATGGAGGTCCTATTTCCAACTCCTCTTCTCTCTTGCTGTCAGCTACGCTGGGAGCACTGGAGTTCAGCCTGCTCTACGACCAGGAGAACAGCTCCTTGCACTGCACCCTCATCAAGGCCAAAGTAAGTGGTCCCCTCTTTTCCCCTTTTTTACTGATTTAAGTCCATCTGATCCCAGGTCCCCTGGTGCAATGGGTTGGAAGCAGTGTGGCTGCTGGCAGAGACCCAACCCAGCCGGCACTGGGGTTCCTGGCTGGAAAGGAGAAGTCTGTGGGGCTTTTCCTTGAGTGGCTCTGAGAGGCTTTTCCTCGAGTGGGTCTGATTTTTCAGCACATTGTAACATCCACACCTGCCTGGGGCGGAGAACAAGGCTCTTGGCTTGCTGAACACATTTTCTCTTTCCTGAGTTTCTCCATGGGTAGCTTTTTCTCTTCCCTGGCTCTACTTAAGGAGGATTCAGGCACCACACTTTCTTTTTTTTCTCTTTTAGGGCTTAAAACCAATGGATTCAAATGGCCTGGCAGATCCCTATGTCAAACTGCACCTCTTGCCTGGAGCGAGCAAGGTGAGGCTTTGCCTGGTTTGAGAGCATTTTGGGCTGGGGAGTGAGCAGAGGTTTCTCAAAGCCCCCTGAGGTCCCTACCTTGCATTAGTATTTCTCTGTGCATTTGCTCTCTGCTGCTAATTTACCCAGGAGGTATCTCTGAAAAGTGATGATGCTTGCAGAAGCTCTCCTGCACCCAAGAAACAGCTCATCCTGCAGACAGGGATCTGCTTAGGGATGGAGCGGAGCTCCAGAGGAGGTGGCACTGTTAATGCATTGCAAAACATCTGACATAAAATCTAATCATTACCAGGATTTGAAAGATCCGTTTGCTTTGAAGCTGCTGCGTGTTCTCATTAGAGATGTCAAGAAATCACTCAGAGTTTAATCAATGGTTAATCCTTCCTCCCTCATCCAAGAAAGCTCTGGAAATCTTACTCCTCAGCCCAGCTAAGCTGATCTCGGTGGGGGAACCTTTGAGGAAGGGATGACCACCACTGGCCCAAAGCCCAAGTGTTATTGGAGCCTTGCTCAGGGGCTGCAAAGCTCTTCCCTGCCGCAGAGTTTTGCTCAGATGAGCCAAGTGTAAAACAAGGGGAAAAGCTGAAAACAAAACTGTTAAATTGCTATTTACAGGTTTATTTTATGTGCAGGGACTTTCTGGTCTTGTGCAGAGCAAATCAAGGTGTAGTCACTTTGATTTCTATCACTCTCTTGTTTGCTCATCTTACTTTTTAATGTTTGATTTTGCATATGTGCTTGTGAGACACGTGAACAAGTGACAAAGCTCCTCATTTCCCAAGCTGACATCTCCTTTAGAGCATGAGAGCCACTACCCAAGTCCTGCACAGCCTGCCCTGTGCAGTGTTTCTTGTACAAGTGTCCTTGAGGGAGTAGAACCCAGACAGTGATAAAAGCCGGGTGGTGAAGGCTGCCCTGGCCACTGTGGGCAACTGAGTCCCTGGTGCTTGCATAAAGGTCCACCTTTCAGGTTGGTGATGCTCACCTGGAGCTGATGGCTTGTCAGCACAACAATCCCAGCAAGCAGCAGTGATGTCCTGCAGTCCTCCGTGGCCCTGTCCAACCATCTCTTGTGAGCCAGAGGGGGTGGAGCATCTAATTTACACTCCTCTGCCAGGAGCCTAAATTTAGGTGGTGAGGAGTTCAGGGTTGTAATTATACCCTGTTTTGGTTTGATGCTGCAGTCAAATAAGCTGAGAACGAAGACGCTGCGCAACACCCGTAACCCTGTGTGGAATGAGACCCTGGTGTACCATGGCATCACAGATGAGGACATGCAAAGGAAAACCCTCAGGCAAGGAGAGGAGCTGTGGTACCCCGTGGTATGGTGGGATGAGGGCTGGGGGTCTCCTTGCACAGAACATTGTGAGCCAGCCTTCCTCAAGAGGGCACCAGCAGTGAAGTGCAGGTGTTGATTGAGCACCTGAAAAGTGGGTTTGGTCAAAATCAACATCCTTCACCTGAATTTGTTGAATTTGGTGGTGCTTTTTAAAAAGAGAAAGAAATGCATTTTGACCTTTCATTTAATTACTGTCATTACAATTAATCTTATTCACATAGATGTTTATTTATTGCATAGGTGTACATAGTTTGATGGTGTCGCAGCAACACATTTAGATGTCTTTAAAATTTTTGGTATTTCCTTCCTTCAAGAAATTTCCACCTTTTGATTTCTTGCTCCACTTCAGAGCACATATCAAAAACGTTGATTTTTCTAGCAAAACTGATGTTTGGGTTTCTGGCTGCTTTTGGTCAGAGTGGAGCCAGGTGGATGGAGGCTTTGATGGTGCTTTGCAACAGCACTTTGCAAGAGTGATTTTGTGCTTTGGAGTCAGGTACTGCTCCAGCCTGGCTGATGTTCGCCTTTCCTTTTCCCTTCAGGATCTCCGTGTGTGATGAAGACAAATTTGGCCACAATGAGTTTATTGGAGAAACTAGAGTTTCCTTGAAAAAACTCAAAGCCAATCAGAAAAAGAACTTCAACATCTGCTTGGAGAGAGTAATACCAGTGAGCTTCTGTCAAATTTCTTTCTGCTACCATTAACGTCAAGGTTGCTACCACGGCACGTGAGGGAGCTGGTGGTGAGCTTGGAGCTGGAACCAGCCAAGAGCTATAGGTGCCTGACTTCACTGGTACCTTTTGGAGTTGGATTCCCACCCGTGTCTGGGCCAGGAGATAAAAGTATGGTAGGAATCCAGGGGAAGTGGCTCCAGGGATCTCCCTGGTGGCCGCAGATCTGCTGGTGTTGCCAGCCTACACTGATGTGGAGGAGAGGGCAGATTGCTCCATCCCTGAGCTCTGCTGCCCAGTGCTCTGGCTGAGGTGCAGCATCTGCTGAGGTGGTGGCTGATGGAGCAGATGAATTTGTCTGAGCCCTTTGTATCCCAGGGCCAGTAGAATTGCTGAGCTGGGCTCCTGGGGGTGTTTTTAATGTAGGACTCTCCCAGCTGCAGTCACTCATGGCAGTCTGTCTTTTTCCTTTCCCCATCCAAGATGAAGCGTGCTGGAACAACTGGCTCAGCCCGTGGGATGGCACTGTATGAAGAGGAGGTGAGAGTCTTTGGAGGACAACATGCACAATTCGCCCTTCTCTCATGAGCAAGCCCCTTTTTGACCCCCTCTTGGAGATAAAAGGTTCCCTTGTATCTGCTCTGCAGTTGAGTCTCACGCACTCAGCCCCAGCGTCTCCATCTCTGGTTGCTTCCTCTTGCAGGTAGATCGTGGTGGGGACGTGGAGGAACGTGGGAAGATCCTCGTGTCCCTCATGTACAGCACCCAGCAGGGTGGATTGATTGTCGGCATCGTACGCTGCGTGCATTTGGCAGCCATGGATGCCAACGGATACTCAGACCCTTTTGTTAAACTGTAAGTGGCAGCTGGGGGTGGCTGAGGGTCTTAACACATAGTTATGGAGTCACCCACTGTCCTGGAGCAGTAGGTGGTGCTCCAAGAGTTCCTTCTGAAGCCACTGAAGAGAGAAGAGCATTTCCCAAGCACATTCAAACCTCATGCAGCACTGAGCTGCCCACCAGCGATGGCTGTGCAAGGTGGTAATGCCCCTGCCTTGGTGAGACTGACCCAGCCCTTAGGTCCACCTTCTCCCCATAGGCTCCTGAATGCACAGACCCAACAGCCCAGCCCACAGGTGCAGAGCAGGAGGGTGAGAGAGGTCTTTCTCCCTTGCTTTGACTCACCACGCTTGCAGAGTGGAGAGGGCTTGATGTCCTGTGCATGACGAGAAACCCCTGTTGCTGCCCCATAAGCCCATGTGCTGATGGTAGCTGGGAGCTCAAGAACTATCCAGCTGTGTCTGTCCCTGTCCCATGCCACATCTGCAAATTAACCCAGACAGTGGTGTTTGCAGTCTGTGCTGGCAGTGCCTTGCTGCAGCTCGGAGCGTGCTCAGCTGCGGAGACTCCCTTGAATGTGAGAGAATAAGACAATTTTAGCTCAAACCTCAAACTGCAACACGGAGAGAACCCTGCAGTCATTCCTGGTTCTGGTTTTTATTACTGTTTGCTTTCTGTCTTCAGAAAAAAAACCCTCTGTTCTCTGTAAAACTCATGCAACAACTCATGTTGAACATTTTGCACATCTTTTTGTAGCTGTGTGCATCTGAGTAGTTTTCTTTCTCAGTCTCTCTCATACTTCACTTTTGCCATTCCCACAAACAGAAGGTGGTGGCTTTCTGTTTTTAAATAATCTTCCAACACAGATTCAATTAATGCCAACTGGACAATTTAGTTCTGGATCTGCAGCCAGGCTGCAAAGCCCAAGCCCTAATTTTTCCCATGGTCTGTAGGTGAACCTACTTTGACTGGATATACTGCTCTGTGTGGTATTAAACACTCATGGGCTATTTTTAGCTTTGTTTTTCAATGTTTCTCCCCATCTCTATGCATTCTCACATTCCTGGCTGGGTTTTCCAGAGGCTATGCTTAGTGGCCAAGTGTACAATTTACTGTTGACGAGCTCCACTGCTCATTTTCCATATTCCCTGTTTCAGCTTCTCCCCAGTATTAGCCTGGGCAAGTTCCTCACAAGCAAAACACAGAGTTCACCTGATTTTGCTCTGCAAAACACCTACAGCTGTTTCTTTTAGCACGGCTTGGGGGAAAAAAGGCTTGGGAGCACTGCATGTTTTGGAAGGACATCAACAGTAGGTGTATGGGCTCACTGCTTCCTGAATAGTACCCAGCAGCTCTGAGCAAGAGACTCTCCCCGAGAAGGGTTTCTGCTGAGCTCAGTGCTCTGCACAAAGCAAGGCTTTATGGTTTCCCATGTCTTGTCTGGCAATCCAGACGGGGAAAAAAACCCCCAGTATTCAGGATTTTACCCATTTTACATTTATTTTAACTAACTTTAGAAGGAGGGAAGGAAGACTGGTGGTTAACCCATTTCTTTGCCTTAAATATCTTGAATTGCTTTTCTGTAGCTGAAAACCTTACTTTTTTTAAGCTTATAAGCCCACACTGTTCTTGCACTTGAGTTTTGAGCCGTTTTCTGTTGCCCCCAGTTGGCTGAAACCTGACATGGGGAAAAAGGCCAAGCACAAGACACAGATTAAGAAGAAAACATTGAATCCTGAGTTTAATGAGGTGAGGACAGATCTATTTTTTTTATATTATTAAATCAATATAGGTAATTACTGTGTTGTGTGGAGGAGTGGAAGACAAACTCCCCAGGGTTCGGTTCTTTGCTCAGGACCCTTTTCACCTTCTGCACCAAGGAATATTTTAGGAATGGCTTTGCCATGGGAGAGCTCACCAATTCAGGGCCAGGCAGCACCGTACACACCAAAACCTCCCTGCTGCTGGTGCTGCCAACTCTGTGTCACCTGGCTGGGGCTGTGGATGGGTGGAGCATCCCCACAGGGTCCTGCCTGGGTGGGACACCTGCAAAGTGTTCACTTAGATAGAAGGGGTGAGCTAAGCTTATGGGTTTGTGCAGCATGCTGTGATCCTGGGAGAAGCACTTGCTCTTCAGTATTTTAAATATCCTCTTCTTGGATTTTGAATTCAGGCTGTACAGAGAGATCCTTTGCAGTTCCTTCACTGCAGTTTTATGGCTGTATTTTCCTGGAGTGTCTAGGGTAATGTGGGTGTTGTTCTTCTGCAGGAGTTCTTCTACGATATAAAACACAGTGATCTGGCTAAGAAGTCACTGGACATTTCTGTCTGGGATTATGACATTGGAAAATCAAATGACTACATTGGTGAGCTGCAATCCTCTGCCCTCTGGGGTGTGGTTTTGATGCCTGATATGGTGCTCACTGTGTGGGAGGGATGTGTAGGTCACCTGCCCTGTGAGGAACCCGAGCTGAGCTTTGAGGTGGGACCATGCAGGTTGGTTGGGTGCTTGTATCAGGCCATCAAATACAATGCACCCACTGTACTGCCCACCTCCAGCATCCCGTGGGATCTTCTGTGCAGGCAGAGCACAGTTGTTTTCTCAAGGCTTTTAAATCCAAGATGTAGAAATACCCCAAATGTGAGATCTGTCCCCATGGAAGTGTTTTACTGAAATGTCAGCATCATCTCTGAATATGATGTCTCCTTTCCTCCCTTTCTTCCAGGAGGCTGTCAGCTTGGCATTACGGCTAAGGGGGAGCGCTTGAAACACTGGTATGAATGTTTGAAGAACAAGGACAAGAAGATTGAACGCTGGCACACCCTCCAAAACGAGAACCACGTTGCCAGTGATTAAAGGGAGCTGCTGCCCAAACCTCCCCAAACAGCCCATCCTCTGCCAAGCCCCTGTAGATCTCTGGTGTCTGTCTTCCAGCACAGTCATGCCTTGCTACATGCCTCTGGTCCCAGGGCAGCAACGCTCTCCTGCCTCCTCCAAGCATCCTCTGTGCCCTGTCCTCACCTCCACCTGAAAACTAACCCAGATCTTTTGTATTCACTTCCTTTGTTTTTTTTCCAGGGGGGAGGGGGTCATTGAATTATCCTGGTGTGCAATTTTGTCAAGCAATAGTTACCCTCTGACTGTTCCTCTTTCTCACTGGTCTCACACACGCCGCGGTAGCGTTCCTGGTGCGTGTGTGTGTGATGCTCTGTGTTCCTCCAGCCTCTGCTCCTGTGGCTCGTTCCACCACCACCAGCTCGTGGCTCCTTTATCTCCCAGTAGGATGTGTGACCACCAGCCTGGCCGTGCTCTCGTCCGGCGTGGCGGGGGTTGAGCGCTGGTGTCAGAGCATCGGCCCATTCTGCTTCTGTGATATCGATACCTCGGTTGCAATAATGAAAAAGCTGTTTGGTTTTGGTGTGGGTCGTAACCGTAGCCTGGTGTCTGTGTTGTTGTGATTAGGCTAAAGCCTGTGTCACTGATGTAATCCTGCAAGTCCTGCTTGAGCTTTAGTTCTGATTTGGTACATTTGAGCAATATTGTGGTACATCCTTTGCTGAGAAGATCCACTAATAATAGGATAACAATAATGAGAAATAGGGAGCTGCTCTGTGCTCACAAGGGGACAGAGATTTGGGTTGGTTTGTGTTTGTTTCCAGCTGCTGCGTGCAATTCCTTTCACCTGAGGAACTCGCACGCTCTGTTGCTGTGGGAGCACACCAATGTTTCAGGCTTGTGACTACCTCCTCTTCATGTCCCAGCCATGTAGTAGTGACTGGCTGAGCCCCAAGGGCAGGCCCTGCACCCTCCTCACACTATCCTTTCCGTTGCTGACCATTTGCCATGACCTGTGCAGGGGGGAAGCCAAGGGAGAAGATCCTTCCCACCAACCAGCTGATGCACGCAAAGATTATTGCTTTAAAATACCACAAATACTGAAATTAGCTGGAACAGTTACAGGGCTTCCAACTTTGAGGTGGGTTTGTTTTCTTTTTTTATTTTTTGCAAATCTGCACAAGAACCATTGTCTTCAAACCTGCACTTTAATGATCATCTGGAGGTGTTTGATTTATTCATGGTAGCAGGAGAATCACGACACTTTCAGACTGATGCTGATTGGGTTTGGTACCGTTTGCTGTCTCTGGACAACCTCAAGCATAGCAATGTCAATAGTACAACAAGCACTACCAGACCGTGTTGTGGGTCAGCTACACGCTGCACGTGGTGTATGAAACCTGAACCCCAGTCCCTTTGGTTTGTGCTGTCATCCCATGACTTCCTTTGCAGCCCTCACTCTAGTCTGGTGGTGTGCTCTTGCGTGGTGTGTTCTCAATTTAGCTGTTCTGCAGAGCTGTTTCTTTTGAATTGGATGAGTTATTTTCCTATTCTGTATATTATTATTATTTTTTTTAGATTATTTTTTTCCCTCACCCTTCCATTGGCAGACTTTGCTGCAAGTGCTGACTTTCAGAGCCCTGCAGAGATGCTCATTGCTTTCTGCAGCTGGTGGGGCTGTGTGTTGAGTGATGCCAGTGTCTCTGTGTGATGCCAAGCTGTGTGCTGAGCGATGCTTCTGCTGCAGAGCAGCCCTTCCCCAGTTCAGGACTTGCATATCCGTTTGCTTTCCCTCTAGCCCTGGCTGGGCACTGCCAGCACGTTGTACCCAGCTCTCCACCAGGAGCCACTCTTGGAGCGTGGATGGGGAAGGCAAACCCAAACCAGCATGGGCATCCTCTGCTCCTTTCAGCCCAAGCTGGGATGTCTCTTCCACTCTATCCTGTGGTGTGGCCACTGAGATGGGAGCTGCTTGGGCCATGATGCAAGGAGAACGCAATGGGATAGGACACTTGGAATTTTCCCCCTTCCTTTTGTGCAGTTCTTGACTCTGTACAAGTAAGTGCAATGCCCCAGAGGTCCTGAGCCACGCTGCCCTTGGCACAGGCTGTGAGGATGACCCAGACTGAAATGACCCAGTTCTTCTGGGTCATTTCCCTCTGTGACCTGCACTTCTTCATACAGCTGTGCCGGGGCACTCACTGCTTGGGCAGTGCTGCTGTCACCCCTTCCAGAGTAGTGGACCTGCTAAAGCCTTTGCATGGCCCTTGCCTGCTCTTGGAGCAGCAGTTGAGCCCAGTGCACTCCTTGCTGTGCTGGGGACATGTGTGGCTAGGGATGAATTACTTTTCAAGTAAAAAAAACCCCATACCTGAGCAGTTCCTTATTTAATTCCAGACTTGCAGCAGCCCAGCCTCCCGTATGTGTGTGGAACAATTAAATCAAATTTGCCTTTCCCCATGTCCTCTATTGCCATTCTCTGCTCAGCCTGCTTTCTCTTCAGAGAAATGATAATAAAACCATCTCTCTGCACCCATAAAAACAAAGTGCAACTTGCCAATCCCCCTCTTGGTATTGTGCAAACCACAGTCCTTGTCTCTCTCTGCCACCCTCTTCTGAGTTTTTCTGATGGTAAATTCTGCCCTGAATGACTTCTTTTTCGTTGTAAATAACGCATGCACATATGGATTGGGAATGGTGAAAAAAAAATAAAAGAGCCTCTTCTACTGCTGTTTGCATTCAAACTCGCATGCAGTGATTTTACAGCAAAATATCAGTTTACAACTGTTAAGAGAAAAAGAAAATGTTACACAGGAACTAGAACTATTCCAGTCTTCCGCTGCATGCAGCACAACATCCTCTCTTGATGTGGTATCTAATAAAGTGAGACTATTGGAAAAGAAAAAACCCCACAAATGTGATTTTTTTGGCTTCTTTCATTCCCTGTGGGAATACAAACCCTGGCATGGGCTGAGAAGGGTGGGCTTGGAAGTTGTCCTCGTTGTGGGAATTTGTAGTGGACTTGGGTATGGTGGGAAGTTAAGCTGGGTGCAAGGTGCTGAGGAGGAGTTTGGGAGGGCTGAGTGCAGCCCCTTCTCGGGGTGGGGAGCTCTGCAGAGCTCAGCTTGGCTCTCCTGCACCACAGGGGTAACAGTGATGGTGTGGTTTGGGGAGCAGTCTGGTTCAAATTCTTCATGCAGGAGAATTCCCATCCGTGTGTTCCCACTTGCTTTGTGCCTCGCTGAATGCAAACACGATGGGTGGATGCAGGTTGTCCTGGCACTCCTATGTGTCCCCTTGAAAAGCCACCTCACTCCATGAAAAATGAGCCTCTGGTGCCCTTCTCCACGCCCCAGTCCCTCTCCCCAAGCTGCAGGAGGAGTCGCTCCCCTTGGTGGATGCAGCTCCCGTTGCACGCTGCAGGAGCACAGCCCTCTCTGGCTGTGGCACCAACCAAGCAACTTTTTGCTCTTTTTTATTTTTAAATTTATTTTATTTTGGCATTTTTAGGCTCCATTTCCAGCAGATCCTGAGGTGCAGTCCCCAGGGAAGGGAAGGGCACGGCACCGTAGAAGGAGCTCCTGGGGTGGCAACAAGCGTGGTTCCACGGGGCTCACGCCCCAACCCTGGGCAGGGGGCGGTGAGCGGTGGCCTCCCCTCTCTGGGGACCCCCGCATCCTCCGCATACTCAAAGAAAGCCCGAGAGGACGGAGCCGAGCCGGGGAGGGTGGCTGCGTGGCCAGGATGCCGATACCCAGAGACAGCAGCAGATGTCACTGATGCTCCAGGTATGGCATGAGAAGGACGGGCAGGAGGTGCCGGAAGGATGCTCACAAGGGCTGGTGTCCCCTCAGCACCCTGCATCCCGGTGGCAGGACACCCACCACCACTTCAGTAACACCCCTTGTGGTGGTGGTGGCCACCCCCAAACACAATCTTCACACAAGCTTTTGCTGAACCTCCATCAATGACAGCCTTGGGGTGGTGGTGGAGCTGCCTCATCCCCACTGCTGATCCCACTCAATGCAGGTTTAACCCCTGGTTTCCCCGAGGCCAGACCAGTGACTGTTCTTCAGGAGAGGCCTGTGGGCAGGTAAAGCCTCCGGAAGTGTCTACACTGATGAAATGCCATCACAGTGGGCTTGGAAAGAATTGCCCAGGGGAAAACTGCAGGTGAGGGTCCACCTCCCTCCCCAGAGCCACTGGTGGCCAGCTGGACCTATCTTGGAGCAAAAAGGTTAAAAATGGCAAGTTAGACATCACTTTGTGGTAATTAGGGCATTTGTGTAAGAGTCAGCAGCAATGAATGACATAGAATATCTAAATACCAATATATTTAGAATTGCCATGTGGTGATGATGAGAACCCTCAGCTCTCCCACCTGTCAGGAGAAGACCTCGTATTCACATGGTTGCTGACAGGAAAACAGCCAGAGACTAAACACACACAGCAGTGACTGTCTGAGATGATCTTATCTTTGAGGGCAAACTCCAAGGAAAAGGGGAAAAATGATACTAGCTCCTGGAAAGCTGCAGGGTGTGCTGGCATGGCTTCAGAGGACAAGGAGAAGGATGGCTTGTGAGAACATGAGCACAAAGCTCTTTGGTTATGTCATGCTGGATGTGAAGAAGCTTGAACAGAGAAAATGGGTCATTTTCCATAAAGGCTGAAGCTGCTTCTCCCAAGGAACAAGTGAGAGGAAATGACCTCAAGTTGCACCAGGGAGGTTTAGATTGGATATCAGGAAATATTTCTTTATTGAAAGAATGAAGTTTTGGAAGAGGCTGCCCAGGAGACTGTGGAGTCTTCATCCCTGGAGGTGTTTGAGGAATGTGCAGATGTGGCATTTCAGGATATGGTTTAGCAGGCACGGTGGGGTTGGGCTGACTGTTGGACTGGATGAGCTTAGAGGTCTTCTCCAACCTCAATGATTCTATGTAAGGGTGCTCGCTCCCAGTGACTGCTAGTGGTGATAGAATATTTTAGATGGAGTGGATGCAAGAAAGAGCAAACCCCCATCCCCATAATTACCAGCTGTGCTGAGAACAGTGGGGCCAATTTCATCCCCCTTTTTCTGCTGCTAGAGCTTGTTCTCTTCCAAATCTTTAGTGGCAGGAAATAGTTGGGCCTTTGTGCTCTGAAAAATAGTTCCCAGAGATGACTATAAGCCTTAAAATTGAGCTCAAACTTCCTTTTATTACTGCTTTTCAGCATGAGAACTTCCCATTGATTTTTTTCCTCTGCTGCTGTCTGGGGTTGTTGCAGCAAGTGGCCAGCAGAGAGGTCCCAACCAGGAGGTCCCAGCGGCAGCTTGGCTTCATAACTCCAGCTGAGCACCAGAGCAGCATCCCTGTATCCCCTGTGATTAAGATGCTGCCTTCATTAATTGCTGAGGCACCAACAGCTTTTGTGGCTGTGAAGTCCTGAATGGAAAGTGCTTCAAAAAAGAGAAAGAGGCATTTTGAGCGAACCCGTGGGGATAAGAGAGGGTTCTTTGTTCCCCGTGATTGATATTTCTGCTCCTGTTTTCTTCTCAGCCTCTCTGAAAAGGAAGCCCTTGGATTGCAAATTGCGCTTGATCAGGACCATTATTTGCATGTTCTGCTTTTGTAGGTAGCTTTACAGTTTTAATTACATCTCAGAACATCTGAATCGTTCTGCTGTTCCAACCAGATTCCTTGCGTGCTAATTAGATTTAGACCTTCGGTGCAATCAATAGATTCTCATCTCAGTACTGGCCAAGCCAGTCATGACCAGTAATTTACAGCTCTAGTTGTTCTGAAATCAATACAGATTTGCTCTTCATTGAGAGGGCTGTAAAGCACGGGTGACAGCAGGCACACTAAGCACTTGAGGTGGAAGCAGGTCCCTCACTGGTCTTGGAGAGTGGCCGGTACAACCAGGGAGAGAAGAGCTCCAGGACCAGTGAGTGGAGCAGAACTCTGCTACTGAGCGAGCTCTGGGCTCAAGGTATCCACAAAGTTGCTGGGCTCTCGCTCCTCTCTTAGAAGGAGAGACACAAAATACAGTGTATGTCCAAAAGGCTCCTCTCCAAGATTGCTCCAGAAAGTCATGGCAGCACCCAAAGACCCGATCCATGCCAACATCCTGTGGTGCCCTCTTCTAACCTACCTCCTCGGGGCATAATTCATAAAAAGAACATGTTATGGAGCTCTCTTATCAGTCCTTTATGATCCCGTGGTATCAGGAGGGCACTGAGGCTCTTTGGCTGCATTGAGCAGAAGAGA
Source organism: Dromococcyx pavoninus (assembly GCA_033558185.1). Taxonomy (NCBI): domain Eukaryota; kingdom Metazoa; phylum Chordata; class Aves; order Cuculiformes; family Neomorphidae; genus Dromococcyx; species Dromococcyx pavoninus. Next base: position 94,018 of record JAUMJL010000345.1, on the reverse strand, counting down.
AACATTCTATGGATATCTGTCTTCTGGGGAAAAATGAAAATAAATAAAGGCAAACTTTTACTATTTAACATTTCCCTTAAAAAACAGAGAAGCTCAACTGAATAAATCCCTCTTCTATCCGCTTTCAAGCCTAGCTTTTCAAAAAGCCTGCAGCTAGAAATCTCTTTATCTCATAGGGCACAGATAACGATGTAATTATGAGCTCAGATCAATGGCTTTCATCTCCTCGATGCTCAGCCTAAAAATAAACTGTTATTCTTTCACTCAGACGCGTAGAGCTGGGGCTACCACCTCCTCTGGGCTGCTGGCCCAGTGCAGAACCATTTAGGATTAGCTGGAGACAGTCTGGAGAGTCCACAAAGGCTTTCCCCGGGGGAAACTGAGGTTTTAGCTTGTCTCATTTCTTCTGGGCTACTTTGGGTCCTAAGTGGAAGAGGCCAGTGAAGACAACACATGATGTTCACCTCCTCCTGACCACTTATGAAACCTTCTCCACACCCACACTGTGCCAGTGGCTGCAGTGACATTGCCTGTGAAATACGGAGCCACCTTTTAGTGGTTGTGTGAGTTTCGGTGACTTTCTCAGGAAAGAAAAATCCAAAGAATAAATATCAGCCTTTTTTATTGCATGCTGCATAATAGGAATATAACTTATTGCTGTTGGAGAGCAGAGGGGCTGGCAGCCACCATAAATCCCCAATTCCAATAGACACTGCTTGCACTTAAACAAAAGTAAAGGATGTGCAGGCAAACAGTGAGCATGATTGAAAGAGGGAGTGGAGTATTTTGTGTTGAAATAATGAGTGCACTAAATGTTGCTGCTCACCTGGGATGGGGTAGCCTGGTGTGGCATCCACACCCCTGGCCCTTGGGAACTGGATTGGTGCAAGGATCAACCATAATAAAAGTGTTTACCTGCTAATTGCACACCCAGCTTGCCTGCCCATACTGGCAATGTTGCCCAGTTGGGAGGGGACAGGGGCATTTGATTAGATGTACACGTGCAGGTCTGGTCTTCATGACACTCCCACCATCCCATGGCTTCACGTCCATGTCTTTGCACTTTCCCAACCAACATTATTAGATCAAAGCTTGGTTATCAGACTGAGCTCATCTCAGCTACTGGGAGGCACAGCCTGATTTCCAATGAGCAGCATTTTCTGCGTGCTCAGGTAGGTGTTTGGGATGGAACTCCTCTGGGTGGGATGCAGCCCAGCAGGACAACCAGCCATTGGAGGTGGGGTGCTGGGTGCTGTGACAGCCCCTGCGGTGATGCTTGAGATGAAGCCACTGCTTTCAGCTCATCTTTCCTAAAAGCATCCATGTGCAAAGATTGAGGTGGGCTGTCCTTACTTGGTCTTTGCCTCCATTAATTTAATCAGTCCAGATTAAATTATATTACAGCTCATCTTAAAAGTCTTGCAAAACGGGGACCAGATTTGGATTAAAATGTAGGATTGCAGGAGGGGCTTGTCTTGGCAGAAAGCAAGCAAACAAATAAGGGAAAATTCTGATGGAGAAGCCTTTGAAAGACTAAAATGTATGTTGCAGCACTGCAGCAGCCTACAGTCCCTGCTGGGGTGGGAAGGGGCTCAGCCCACCTACCAGTCCCTGCCACGCTGATACAGCCCAATCACCTCAGCAGCTGCACTGAGTCAGGGTTAGAAAATTGGGTTTTACTGTGATCCCGGTGGTGTCAGTCTTATCTGGGAACAGTTTATTGCAGGATGTGTGCCCAGTGGGAAGGAATGGGAGCTGAGCAGCAGTGGGATCGCGTGGGAGCTTTGCCAGGGTGTCACTGCTATTGGAGGGCAGTGCAAACCCATCTTTGAATCCTCAGCCCACAAGGTAGGTGGCACGCAGAGGGCACCTTTCAGGTATGTTTTGGGGGTGCTAGGGGATGAATCAAAGTCCCTCACCAAAGGTCAGAGCTGGCTGCTTGCAGTACTGCCCTCTCCTCCTGGGCAGATCAGGCAGTGTGAGCCCAGCGCCTGCCCTCAGAGCTGAATTAAGTAGCTGGAGTCAAGATTGGAAGCTGGAATTATCTGGTTTTAGAGAGCCGAGCAGGTTTTCTGCATCCACTGGGGTTACAGAGATAACTGATTTCTCAGGTGTTCTAGCAGCCCTGCGAAAATAAGTCTCAAACAAACTAGCTCCTTCCAAAAACTGTCAAAGCCAAAAAGACTTATCTTGATCAGGTCAAAGCTAGAAAAGAAAAGCTCTGGCTAACGAAAAGCAAAAAAAGATTTACTTTTCACTCAAAGGGAATTGCTGTTGAGGAAAAGCCTTCAGGGTATTTGTAAACAGGAGGGGCTGAACTTGTGAAAGAAGGAACCTAAGAAAATCTTGGGCTCTCTGTCACTCTGCTTTGTTTCCAGAATGAGGGGCAGCATTATTAATTAAGGGCCAGATAGGCAGAGCTGAATAGCTGATCGTTATCTACCTGATAAGAGCCCTGCCATGGAAACCCTGAGTGGTACAGCCAGATCTCAAGAGCCTCAGCAAATCAGGGTTTCATTCAGCCTGCAAACAAAGAGTATTTTCCTTTTAAAACCCACGTTATTCAGATATGTGTGACTTCTGCTCAGTCGTGAAAGGGAGGTGGGATCTCCAGGGGCTGAATTCAGAGCGTCCCGGCAAAGTGCTTTATCTCCAAAGCTCTGCCCAGTCCCCAGGGGGAGGATGTTAATGCAGCCCCAGCTCTGCCCTCACCTTGCTGGAGTCCGTGCGCAGGCATCTCTTTCAGCCCCAGCTGTTTGCTCCTCTCGTGTGTATTTAATGACCTGGCCTTGCAAATTGGCTGTGATCGAGTAGCTGGAAAGTTTTCTGTAAAACAAGCCTTTTGAGACAGCTAGGCAGGAAAACGAGGCTGGAGAGCCTGCCTGAGTGAAAGCTAATCCAGAGGCAAACATATACTGAATATCTAGTATTTATACCCAGCCTGCTCCGTGCAGCAATTTCTAGCGAGGGAGAATTCATTCCTGCTCCCTGCCCTGTTTTGCATTACAAGACCTGCATCCACCCTTATTTTAAGCCTGGCCTGCAGGGCAGTTTTTGCAATGCTGAGCTTGCAGGGCGATGCTCTTCCCGCTGGACCTACTGTGTTGGCTATTCTGGCATACCCCAGGCTGGTCCTCACCTTCCCCTTATTCCAACCACAAGAGAAGACGTGTTGGTCAGGAAAAAGACAAGTGATGGAGGCAGCAGTAGCACAGGACACGCTTCCCATGCAGTGGATCTGTGCTGTCCATCGCGTGTGTGCGCTGCATGCACGAGGAGAAAGAGCTCCCCATGTGCTGCACCCTTTCTTTAGCCCTTCTCTTCCTCTCCGCCTCTCTTTGAGCAGCTTGGACACAAGGAACAGGAACACCAAGCCTCAGCTTGCCCTTCAGTGAAGGACTTGAGCAGAACTTTCTGGAACAATGTCTGGGAAAAAGCATTTCCCACAACAACAGCTTCTTAATATCAAGTGAAAATGGAGCCAAGTGTGAATGATTCAGAGAGAAACATAAGCTCAGTTTTCATATGCAAAAGGCAAAGAGTTTGATTTTTTTATGGCTGTGTTTGCTCAAAGAAGGTGCAACCAGGGGCTTGCAAAGGTTCTGAGATCCCAGCAGGGGCTCATCTCTTCTTGCCCTTGCTGGACAACCCAGTGATGTCTTCTCCTTGCCTGGGGAAATACCTTTCCTCCTGGCTAAAAAAACACCTGTGAACTTCTGAAAACCCAGTGGACTCCCCATCATTAATCATCTTGACCCATGAGCTGCCCTGGGCTGCAGCCCCACTGGGTGCAGCTCTCATTAGAAGGCAGCAGCACGGAGCAAAGCTCTTTAACCATCTGCTGAATTAAAAACCCAGCGAAAGGGAAAACAACCCAGAAGGTTCTTGGTGCAGGGGTGCCCAGCAGAGCTCCGGGCCTGAGCTGGCAGGTGCAGGTATCGTGTCTCAGTTCACATGAAGCTGATCCTGTGCCAGAGCAGCTCTCCTCAAGATAGAACATTATCGATTCCTTTTGTTTTACAAGCAGTGTCAACGTGATAATATTTGGCAGCAACATTAACGCTGAAATATGAGCTGCACTTGGGCCTTTTTATATTTAATCATTTGAAAAATGGCACGGGGATGGTGTTTGTGCCCTGGCACTCTGCATACCTGTCAGATGGCACTGCTGGTGGCACGGAGAGATGCTGATCAACAGGCTGGGGACCTGCCAGGTGCCAGGGGGATGCTGCCAGCACCGCACAACCCGTGTGCCATGGGGTACGGTATCAACCACCCCACGCCTTCCTGGTCCCTGGACATCTCTCGGTCCTGCAGCAGTCGTGGGGCCACCAAGGGTGTTGCAAGGTTTCCATTGCTCGTAGAAGCAGCTGCTGGCTGATAGGGCTTTAGCTGCTGACCCTGGGCCAGAGCGTGGCGGGGACGGCGCAGAGAGAGGGGGCAGTGGGTGCACTGAGGAGCTGCCACTGGCAGTGGTGGTGTAACCTCTATTTGTCCCAGTTTATCTCCCATGTTTTCTTTTCTTAATCAGCTTGAAACACTTGTCAACGTCCTACATGGAGAGTGGTGGGGAGAAGGAGGTGGAGTGCACTGACATTTAATTCAGACAAGGAATTATGCCCTGGCACCACCCAGCCACAGCCAAGAGAGTGGGAGAGCACAGCTGAGAGATGCTGGTCTATCCCTGAGGTGTGTGTGGATGTTTGCCCCAGGGGTATGGTACACCCTTTCTTTCCCTGCCCTGCTTCCCCCTCTGATCTCCTCCACCTTTACCCCAGCAGCGCAATGAGGATCCCACCATCCCCCCCACTGACACCCCCTGATGTAACAGCTCTCTTTAGCCTCTGTGCCACCAACACTTGAAGAGCAGCTCCCTCCCTCCACTTCATTTCTTTTTTTTCTTTGCCCCTGAGATGTCCAATTCATGGTGCTTTTATTATGCTGGTTCAAAAAAGCCTTGCAGCACAAATCAGAAAATGCTGGCTCCTTTATTGCTCCCCACCAACCTCCTCGTGCTTGCTCAGCCCTGCCTTACTAAAAGCAGTGAGAGAACTTGGTGCCCCATGAGTTTTGGCCAATATTTGGAGGTGCAGTTTCCCCAGCACCACCTGCAGTTTGGGGAGAAGCCCTGGAAGGCTGTCCTTGTCCACATGCTTATATCAGAGGAGAGGATGGCAACCTGAGGGTGACAGAGGAGGTGGCCACTTCCAGGGACTCAGGAACAACAAGGGTGCTGGGGGTGCACGTGCCCTGATGGGGAGCACTAGCAGATGGGGCCAGGCTTGGCTGCTGCCATCCCTTCCCAAGCACCTTAATAGCATTAGGCTGACAAAAATGGTTTTAAAAGCCTCTCTTCCCAGCTGCAGCATTTCCAACTCCATCGGGCCCGAGTGACGTTCGCCTGGCACTTAAGCAATTGGGTGAATTAGCAGCTCAGGCCAGACCCTGGCAGATGCTTGCCTGGACTGATTCTCAGCCCTTTCATGCCATCTATTATGGGTACATCCCAATAAATCTTGGAGAATGGCTGGGGCTTGGCAACCTGGTATGTGCCAAGGTGCCATCAAGGCCACCTTGTACCTCGTGGCTGCCACAGGAGTGGCAGGAAGGTTCCTCTCCTTCAGGGAGCAGCAGATCTGGGCTGTCAGGGTGAAGATGTTTGGTGTGAGGTTTGCTTTGTGGCTGCTGCTCCCTCTCCTGGGAACTTGGGCTTGGGGCCATGTGCCAGTGACCTGGATGCTGCAGCCCTGGGGCTGGGCAGTGGTGCTGCTGTTGGCAGTGCTGGTGGCAGACCCTGATCTTGTCCTGAGGGGGCAGGACCTGCAGTGGGATGGAACCTCATCGCTCTGCTTTAGCTCGTGGAAAGGTCAGTTCTTGCCTGGTGACCCAAATCCATGACTCCTTAAATGTCAAGGAGTTTGTGATGGGGAGGAAGCCACGCATCTGCACCGGGGGGAATTTTCAAGCATTAATGTGGAAAGGAGCATTTTTAAACATGGCGACTTATTTATGTCTTTTTTCCCTTAGCGTGGAAAATAGCAATTTGTCTTTTTTTTTTTCTCCAGCTTTTTATTTCTATCTTTCAGACAGATGTTTATCGGGGCAAGGTGTGACAGGTGCCCTGGATCTATTGCTGCTGAGATAATGACAGCAGCAGGCAGCCAGCAGATCTGAGGTTGCTCCCACATCGTGCTGGTGCCACAGACCAGCTCAGAGGCCAAGGACTGGGAGGAGTGCCAGCCCCACACAGCACGAGGAGGGAGGGCTCTGCCGCAGGAGCTCACCTAAGGAAGAGCTTCCCAACACAGCCGAGCACTCAGCCCTGCTCACGAGCCCTCACTTGCTCCATCAGCAAACGGGCCCTGCTTGAGCTGAATAATTCAGACTCTGCAGTGACTGCTGGTCCCAGCGGGTGTGTAGCGCTGCCGGAGAATGCCAACAAGGCCCGCGCTGCAGAGCAGCAGCAGCAGCCACTTTTTGGGCCCAGAAAGCTGAAAACTTAACCTTTCTTCCCCACCCAACAAATGCCACCCCTGTCCCTGGGGTACGTCCTCTTCCCAGAACCAAACTGCATTTTGAAGGCCTGGGAGCCAAGTTGCACCAGGATGTGGTGCTGGAACAGCAAATCTGCTCCTGGCTGCCTACTATGAGATAAAAATTGGTGTTGTGGCCATGGGGATATGAGGGATGACGTGAGGTGGTTTCAGGACATGAGGCATCAAGGAGGCTGGTGAGCAAATAGACCTTGTCCCTAAGTCCTGGTCACTGTGGTCCAAGAGGTGCCCATGCTGCTGGAGCAGAGCTGAGCCCCCCGGGGTTGTCCTTGCAGTATCCCTCCTCCTGCTCTCCCAGGGTTCCTTCCAGGCTGTGGCTTTGCCCGGGGGATGCTTCCAGCATCGTGTGGTACAGAGGCAGGGGCTGCAGGTTGTCCTCCAGCTGCAGGGCTTGTGGGAACCCCTGCTGTCAGCTCCAGCCATCCCTGCAGCATCAAACAGAGCTGGATGCTTCGGGGTCTGATGAATGTCAGGCGCAGAATAAAATGCCCTGTGCCAGGCTGGGGTGAAAGGAGACAGAAAGCATCCCTGCCCCTTGGTGGGACTGCTCTGGGGGGCAAAGATTTGCTGATGGAGCTGGGATCGGGGTCCTGAGTGGCACTGGGTGCGTTGCACATCATGGGGTATCAAACAGGGGTGTAAAGGTGCTGAGTACCTCACGACCTGGGCAGCTGAACCTCCTGCAGCTGATCGAACTGTCAACATCACTGCTCCATTTTCTGGATGAATCAGGCTGTGGATGAAATAATTTGCTGAGAGTCATTAACCTAATGACGGAGGCTTTCGATAAACAGCTTAGCCTGGCTGTGGGGAAAATGGGCTTAAGAGTGGCTCTGGAGAGAGACACAAAAGCAGAAAGTAGAAGGAGTGGTGGGGGACACCCAGGGCAGTGCTGGAGTCTCCTATCAGCCCCCTGACCCCAGTGGCTCTCGGCCCCAGCCCACCCCTCTCCTCCATATCACAGACTGGAGAGGAGCAGGAATGGGGCCTGAGCACCAGAATCCTGCCCAGGTGTGGGATTCATGGATAAAACTCCAGGACCACATCCAGAGTTGTTCCAGGGTCAAAAGAGATAAAAAAGCAGATTTTTGGTCTACAAATATTGGAGTTTGGGGAAAACTTTGAGCTGAAGAAAATGCAGGTGTTTTTGGCAGAGCGGAGCAGTTTTCCAGGCAGGTTTCTCCTTGCCCTGAGAGCAAAGCTTGTGTGTGTCTCTGGGATGGGGCAGCCCCAAAAAGACTCAATCACCCCAAAAACCAGTGTTGGGGTGTGGGTCAGGCCCTTCTGCTTCCTCTGGGTAAATGGATGCTGAAAGCAGGGCCGCGGGGACTCTCTCAATGTCACTGGTGGTTGTGGTGATTCCCAGGCGGGGCAGCCCTGTGCGGTGACAGTTTGCTGGGAAATGGTGATATGTCAGAAATCTGCTTCTTTTCTGATTTGCAGTGAAAACCCATAGGAAGCCTCCCGTGGAAAAGCAGCTCTGGTTTACTTGGGGCCACCCCATTGCCCTCACCCACAGCCCTCACCACCTCCCTGACCCCGGAGGGACAGCAGCAGCGTTCCATGGGACGTGAAGTTGCATCCACAGCCCTCGTGTTGCTCTGCTCCTCTTTGAGGGAGGGCTTTGATAAATGTCACCACAGTCTGGCTCCCATCTAGGGACCTGAACTGAACCCTCCCTCCATCCCCCGGGATCTGCAGCTCCACAGCTTTGCATCATCAGGTACGTTTTCAGCTTCCTTGGGTTAGGGGGACCCTTGGGGATGTGGGTGCCCCTGGGTGTGGGCAGCACCGAGGGTCTCATTGCTGGCACCTGAAGGGAGACCTGGGCAGGCAGGTGCCTGCAGCCCCGATGCTGACCCTGCCCTCTGCTCTCCATCCCCGCGGGCGTTACTCGGTCAATATCGAATCACTGTTGAGGGTGGTGTGGGAGGATGCAGCGCCTCCTGTCCCATCTCATCCGCACACACACCGAGGGGAGCCCGGGAGGGTCTGGCTCGTCCCCGAAAGCAGAGCTGAACCCCTGGGGTGCTCAGCGATGGGAGCACCGCAGCCTCAGCACGGTCTTGCAAAGCTGCAGGAAGCACAGCGATGCTGTAAGGAATTCAAATCGCTTCACAGCAGGAATCAGCACTGGGCAGAAGGGAGTTTGGGGAGAAATATTCCCATTTATGTTCAGAAATTGTGCCAGACAAGCAGGTTTTGACAAGAAGCTATGAACAGGCAGAGAAAAGAGAAATGCCACCGGCTTTCATCTTTATGTCTTTTTGCAATTTTTATCTCTGAATTGGAATTACCTTTGGAGCTGGAAAAGCACTAACTGCTGATAATTAAGCCCAAAATGCATCGGTCTCAACGTCAGGTGTCACCCACGCACCCTCATTCAGTCCCCAGCCCTATTATTTTAAATTGATGCAATTATTCATCTTGCAGAGTAATATATTTTTTGTTCTCTGGTGCCCAGCAGACCTTAAAGCAGAACAAATGCGTTAATAAAATTGAGATGGTGCTTCCTGGAAGCCAGAGCACTGGGTTATTAAGAAGAGGAGCAGGTTTGGGAATCTTTAATAAATTATTGCCTAATATTTCTTTCTTGCAACATATCTGTACGATTAGTAAATGTTTTCTGCTCCCTGATTAACTTTGTTTATGTCTTAATGAGGTTTAGCACCGTCTGTCTCGTGCTTACGAAATAATTGTTTGATTAATGTGCCTGAGTTTACGTTTTCATTAAGCCCCCGAATCAGTCCTGTACCAATTAGCCACGCTGTAACATGCAGATCTGGGACATTAGCATGACAATTTTAGCCCATTAAGTAATAACTGTTATATTGATTGGTGATAATGGAGCAGAGGCAGTAAATCCACTCTCCGCTGAGTTACAGCATCCCAGGGGGTGATGTTGGGGGGACGATGGCTGCACCCGCTGCTCCCGGTCCATCTGGGTCCCTTTGCCACCTGTCAGCAATTAATTTGCCTTAATTGATTCTTTCAATTGGGGTGGTCAGGTGAGGTTGGTAGATTTAGCTGTTGCCATACTTGTTTGATGCTTCCAGCCAGCGCTCTGGGTGAGAACGTGCCAAAATGACAGTGCAGCCCACCTGTGCCTTCCAGGAGCCTCTGCTCTGCGTGAGTTAGGGTTCTCAATTAGTAATTAGTAAATAGTAATTAGAAGTTAGTAATTAGTGATTGGTGACAATGGTGAAATTAACACTTCCTTTTCAACAGAAACAAGCTGTGCCTTATGGGATGAAGAAGGGGTGGGCATGAAGATGAAAATGAAGATGAGGAAGGGAGTGGGGATTTGGAATGAGATAGGGACAAGGGCAGGAATGGAAATGGGAATAGGAATGAGGACAGGAAGAGGCACGGGGACAGAGAAGTGGGTACTGCCAAGGAGATAGCTTGGCTGCTGACCCTGAAGGAGGTGAGATGACTCTGTGGTTGTGTCAGACACAGCCAGAAATGTGCCTGGAGATGCCTTTCCACTGGGGAGTGGGAGAGGGTGAGGAACAAATGAACCATTTTCCATTTTCTCAGGGGATCTACCAGCCTTGAGGGTGTCACCCTGGTATGGCTTTAGAGCTCGTAACACTCCAGAAGAGCCGGTGTGAGAGTGAGTTACTATATTCGCTCTCACCACAACTGTGGCTTTTTTTTTATGCTAGATTCTGCTCTCAAAAACTAGGACACAGCCATTGCACGTGTCTGCTCCAAAGCTACAGTAATCTCCTGGCATCAGTCGGGGCCGAGGAGGCTGTGTGCTGGCCGCCCTCCGGCCGGAGCGCAGCAGGCACGGGTCAGGCGGCCGCCTGAGCACTCTGTGGGCTCTGGATCCAGCACTGCTGGCAGCCCAGACACAGCGAGGGGAGGCTGGAGGGGGTGGTCATCCCCAGGGAGACCTCATTGTGTTTGTAGAGCTAGGGCTTTGCAGAACCCTGCTGTGATGGCACCTGTGCCTGGGGACCACCGGGCAGTGATGGCCACGTGTCTCTTCTTCCCTCCCACCAGTGATGCTTCAGCTCTGGCCGTGGCCAGTTGGCTCAGCAAAAGGGCAGGCAGGGCAAAAGAAGTTTTTTTTCCTAAAAAAGAAGTGTGTAAGCAGGAAAGCAAGGCTGTGGCAGGGGTCCAGCGATTGCTAGACATTGGGGAGTCACTGGGTGCCATCACTACAGGGCTCCTGGCCCTCATATGTCTCTCTATACTTACATATGGAATATACAAACATATTTAGGCATTTCTTTCCCTTACAGGCCCTGTTTCCACTGATCACTCAGTGCTGCTTTGCCCAAGAAGTCATTTCTCTTTTTCTTCCTTTCTTTCTTAAACCAGAGATGAATTCCCTTTTACCAGAGGGGAGAAGCGTGCCCAGACAACGTCTTGTGCTCGGCTCATCTGTAACACCAATAAGGAAATGAAAACAGCAGAAAGCAGATGATGCAGGGTAGAGCTTAGGCTGTGATGGGCACAGAAGGATGGTTGCTGTAAAAATCAGGCAGTGAGCAGCTCCAAGGTGTGCCTTCTAGCCCCAAACCCACAGTGTTCTACCTGCCCTCGGTGTCCCCATTCCAAGGCTTCAGGTCTCTCACGGGGATAAGGTTTTTCCATGCAGCAAGTGGAAATACTCCGTGTGCATGCAGGGGACCCAATGCTGGTCTGTCCCCATGCTGGTCTGTCCCCATGCTGATGTTCCAACCCAGCCACCCTTGAAACCCACCTTGCACTCTGGTACTGAGCATTTTACTGGTGGTTCATTTGCAATGTACTGTTTGCCTTGGAATAGCTGAAATAGTTGTTCTCTTTTGCACAGGAATAAGCAGACCTGGACTTTATGGACTTTATTCTCCCTTCAATGCATTAACATTGATGAGAATTATCTACAGGAGTCTCCCAGGCATCGTTTAGAGGAGGGCAGCCCATGTGGAGGTCTTCTTCCAGCCAGGTGTGTAATAGTAGTAGTAGTCATAGCAATAGTAATAATAATAGTAATAATAACAATAATAAAAATACAAAAGCCATGTTTGAGATAAGGGGAATGGCTCCAGATGGCACAGACAAGGCTTGTTTCTTTTGCAAGAAAGGTCAGGAGAGCTGCATTTCTGCTGAGTGGTTCCTCCATCCCTGTGCCAGCTCTAATTCCTTAAATGGAGCTGGAAGAAGCCCCACAGGAGCCATTCCCCTTGCCCTGATCCCAGCTCTTGGATGCTCCTCACAGTGAGGAGGAGGTCAGAGCAAATCGCTCTCCCAGCAGCAATCACTGACCATTGCCATGCAGGAGCTGTGGGGGGAGGATGGCAAAATGGGGTAAAAATGGAAATTTTTGAAGGTTTTCGTGAGTTTCCTTATTCCAGGCTGGGCTTGCCTTACTGTGCCCCATCTTTTCCCTATCCAGCAGCATCTTGAGTGCAAACCAAAGCCAGAGAGGGCAAGGAGCATCTCTGGCTTCTGCTGCTCTGCAGCAGCCCTCGGCGCCGCCTGGCACAGCACGGGGGAGCAGCCGGCTCACTTATAGCCAGCGTTCAGTGGAGATGCTGAAATCCTGTTGCAAAGCCATGCGAAGCAATTTTGCCTCTGATCTGCTCCTCCATTGAAATATCAGGACGAACCCGTGTGTGCAGATGGTTTCTCTGTTCCTCCCCGGGTGAAACACCTGCACTGCCCCCCCTGCAGCAGCCCCCGGGCTGCTTTGCCTGTCACTGGGGAAGCTGCTGCCGCAAGGATCTGAGGACCTGTTTGGATTGGGGATGCTCTGACCCCCTGGCCACCCTGGGGATGGACCAAAACCACCCCCAGGGCCACGGCCAGGAGCAGCCACGGCTGCAGACTGAGCTCCAGTGCTTCTGGAGCAGGGAACAATCTGGTCACCAGCAAATTTACAGCCCAGCTGTGCTGTCTCCATCTGTAACTGAAGATCTGCAGAGCTGCCCTTCCCCACATCTATCACTGTGCCCCTCCCAGTGACCCATTCCCAAGATCCCCTTGCTGCAGGTACAGTTCAGCTCTGATGACTTATTCCCTGCATCCCAACAGCTCCAGTCCCACGCGTGCTGCCACCGTCCCCTCTGCGTGGAGTCCCTCCCCCCGGGGTGGGCACTGCTGGAGAACCCTGGGCAGGTCTCTGCAAACCCTCCAACCGGCATGAAAATTCCCTCCCTCAAACATTTTTGCCCCTAAAGCTGGAAGTTTGCAGGGCAGGAAGAAATTCTCACCGGGGGCTGTGAGAAAGGGTTTGGTGATGCTGGCTGTCGCAGCCTCCTGGCACCACAGTGGCACAGCCACAGCCTGGCACCTGTACCCGGTGCCTGCTGTGCTCCAACAGGCAGTTTGCAAGCTAAAAAACAATGCAAGAAGAAACTAGATCCGTTAATTAGTAGAAAGAAATTAAAATTAAATCTCCTTTTGAACTTCAACAGGTGGTGCTGTGTTGAGCTGTGCTGCCACATGGACTGTGGTGCTGCTCTCAGGACATCTCTCCAGTTCTCATTAAGCCTCAGGACAGCCCTGGAAGGTATTTACATCTGCTTTTGAGACTGTACCAGGCCAGAAAAATTAAGCACTGGGCCTACAGTTGCCCAGTGGCAGCACCATCATGTGGAAATTGCCCTGTCCTGGTGAATTCCTGCTGTGCTTAATGCTTTGTATTTAGGGGCTTCAGGGCTGTGTGAGGATGGTGCTGTTCCGTATTCCTCTGTGGGGTGCATTAGCTGAGTCTGTCCCTGAATGCAGGTGGGGCTGGCACCAGCTCCCATCCCTCTGCGCAGCTGGAGAGCCCAGATCCCCACATTTCTCTTCTCTGGGGACCACCAAAGCTGGTTCCCATCTGCCCAGCACCTGCGTGGGCAAGATGAAGCTGGAGCCCAGCGGCTGCCCCTGCTCTGCCCCCGCACCCACAGCCGTGCTGGTGCTCAGGGTGGCTTGTCCCACCCCCGTGCAGCCCCTGGCCATCTCCCACCCGTGCCATCACGTTAAACCCTCCTGGATCTGTGGGGCTGTCAGCCCTCTTCCCTTTTGATGGGGATCCATGGCCAGATCCAGCCAGAAATGCATCACCTGCAGAGCCTTGCAATGCAAACCTGCTGCCTACCCTCCTGCCCCATAACGTCCCTTCCTGCCCCAAACCATCCCCTCCTGTCCTACAATGTCCCCTCCTGTCTCAAACCATTCCCTCCTGCCCCATAATGTCCCTTCCTGCCCTGAACCACCTTCTCCTGCCCCATAATGTCCCTTTCTGCCCTGAACCACCTTCTTCTGCCCTGAACCACCTTCTCCTGCCCCAAACCATCCCCTCCTGCCCCAAACCATCCCCTCCTGCCCCAAACCATCCCCTCCTGCCCCAAACCATCCCCTCCTGCCCCGGGCGAGTACAGCAGCACAGTCACAGTGTGCTGGCTTTTTATAATGTATTAGTAGGGCAATCTGATTTATGTCCTGCTCCCCTGGGACCTGCTAACAAATGAGATGTTGTATTTCAGGAGTTTATCCTGGGGAACAAATAAATAAACAGAGAAATGGAAACCTCATGAATTTTTTAAAGAGCTTATCAAAATCTTTTTTTTTCACCCTTTTTCTGAAGGCAGAATGGTTGAAAGGGGAAATATCCCCTCCATCTGCATTTTCTACACTTCTTTTCCTTTCAATCTCTTAATCCTCTTCCTTCCAGCTTTAATCCACATGGTTGCCTCTTTCTTGTTTGGGGCTTTTTTATTATTAATTTCCCTCCCCTCCAAATAATCACAAAACTGATGCCAGGACACGAACCTGTCCATCCTCTTGGCCCTGCAGCTCCTCAAAGCATCTGCAGAAACCTGTCTTGGCATTATAACATCTCTCATCTTCTGTTCTTTTTTTTCCCCCTTCTCTTACCCTAAAATGACCCTGTGGTTTGCAGCCTCAGGGCATTTCTTAAGCTTGCAGGCAGAGAGACTTGGGCAGCCCTCACTGTGTGCATCAGGAGAGCAGGTCTCTCCTGGGAGATTCACATCACCTTTGCTGGCATCCTAATGCCCTAATTTTTCTTAATTAACTCAAGAGAGGTGCTAGCCCTCAGGGGATGGTTACTGGGAGATGCAGTGTCTAGGAGATGTTCACGTGTGTCCCAGGAGACCGTGGCCATGCATCTGCTTCTTGGAAGGCTGGGGAGATGCTAGTTTTAGGGAGAACCCTCAGGCATCTTGTGGATGCTGGAGGGGACAACAGTGCATGGTTCTCTGTGCAAAAAGGCAGAAGAACCGCTTCACAATATCCACCCCCCAGTTGCCAAAGTCTGACCCATCCTTTCCAGTGCCTGGGACAGCGTTGGAAACGTGAGCGATGCTCAGGGCATTGCAGCTCAGACACATCTCCTGCCCCACAGACCCCAAAACTTGTCCTTGCAAGCAATTAAAACCACTGGGACAATGCTGCCTTGCCCTCATTTCAGCTACTTCATCTTGCTCCTGCCAAAATGTAATAACAGAAAATGTAAATTAAAAAGAAGAGGAGGAGAGGCATCCACGTTGCCAGCAGAAGCTCATTAGTTTGCAGCGTTCATTATTTCTGGGCGCTCTCTCTCTGTTTTCTGTCTCTCGTTGCTCAGGTTGGCCAAAGCAGAGACAAGTAGCAAGATCAAGAGGCTTGCTGAATATTGGCTTTTAATCTGCTGCTCACTGATTAGCAGTCCCAGCTCCCCAGGCATTGAAACCTGTGGGAAACCTGGGGTTGCAGGGGCGTTTTTGAGCCCCCAGGAGGTGGGAACCCCGGAAGGATTTAAGTAATGACTCAAAGGAGGCTCCTTAATCTGCCTTTCCCTGGATGCCACAGTCTTAGTAACACAGTGTCTGGCAATGTCTTCAAGTGCTGGCCTCATCCTTGGGAAGAAGGCAGAGCCTTGTGCCATGACCTTGGCACTGGCAGCCAGAGGGTCCCAGGATGGGATGCTGCTGCAGCATCACCTGCCCGCAAAGACGTTGAGGTTGCACATCCCTGTCCCCCTGATCCTCTCCTGCTGCCACCACAGGGATGCTGGGAACCAGGGGGAGAGAAAACTCTTTCAGCTGCACCTCTGAACTCCCTGGGTAAAAACATTTGCTGCTAAAAAGCTGATATTTCAAATCACAAAAGGTCCAACATGTGGCTTCAAAACCAAACTTGTTTTTCCACATCCTGGCTCATTAGTGGCATGGAGCAAGAAAGCAACAAGCGACCCATTTAAATTGTAGATTCTGACCTTTACGCTTAGGATCTTTTCAGACATCCTGTTTACAGCTTTTTTTTGTGATGGCACTTCATAATCCTCAAAATGAGACTTTATGCAGCCTTTTTTTACTATTATAATGCACCACATCCTCTTTTTTCCCCACTAAGGAGCCCTCCTGAGACAGCCTGGGTAATTAGAAGTTTTTGAAAAGACCCATAAATGAGGGCTGCAGCCCTCTGGCTTGTTAGGGAGGAGGGGACAGCTGCTCCAGTGTCCCCAGCACAGCAGGTACCTGGTGTTTGCCTTGAGCCTTTATGCAATGAAAGTCACCCCAGTGCCCAGGGAAAGAGCACTGTGGGCTCCACTCCCCTTGATAAGGGTGCCTGCAGGAACCTCACCGGTCAGTTTTGGCTCAAAACCCAATGTCCCTGATGTAGGGATTTATTTGGTGATATTAATGCTTGGGGACATTTAAGGCCAATGTCAAAAGTGCCTTGGCAATAACCTTGGGGCCTTTGGGGTGAAAAACACCCTTAAAAGCCCTGCAGAACTGGGTTCTTCTGGTGTAGCATCAGCAGCCCAGGCTGCTGGGTGTGATTTGGAGTTGCTTTGATTACATAATGGACAATAAGGAAAAGCTGTTTGATGCTTCAGGAGGATCCCTGATTGCTCTGGGGGCAAGACTAGGCCAGAAAAAGCAAAATAAAACAGTCTTAGAGAGTTATTTTTTCCGAGTGCTGTTTTAAACCAATGACTCTCAATTTTCCCTCGCACCCATCAAAATGGTTCTTTAGCTGCTGTTCTGCCAGAAATGGCAAAATTCTTGTTCCTCTGACCTGTGCGTGCTGCAAAACCCCACAAGCACGTGCTGGCATTGCTGAGCTGCTGCCCTCACCGCTGCTCCTCACCTGCCTCGGTGCACATATCTGGCCTCCATGCATTTTCTAGCCCTGAGCTCCCTCTGATGCAGGAGAGGGTTTAAAGAGAAGACAACAAGGTGTTTGCAGGAAGCAAACTCTTTCCAATGGAAAAGGTGGAAGGCACTGTGCATCCCATCAGGAGACCTGGAATTGCATTGGGAAGCTGCGGAGAAGACATCCTTGTTTTTACAAAACACAAGGCAGAATCGATGGTTTCGTGGGGAAAATGAGACTGTTTGGAAGCAGGGAAAGCCCTCGGGTGGTGGGATTCACTGAGCAGTGCTGGGGTCCCGGGGCAAGGGGCTGCCTGGCTGCTGCAGTGTCACCAACCCACGGCAGGGCTCATCTTTCCCAGCCCCTACAGCCTTGGTGGGAGGGAGGGAGCGCCGCCGGGGTGTTTGCACGGCCAGACCCAAGAAACCCGGTACCGGCAGGATAAAAATAGTACAAACAGCTCTTCAGACCCCAGCTTGGAGCTGAGGCAGCACTCGCCAGCCTGGTTTCCTATGGAAACGAGTCGCTGTGGTCCTGCGCCTGCCTGGGGCAGTTTCGGATGGCTCCATCGTACAGGGATGCTCTCGCACCCTGCACCAAGCTGAGGCTGCAGTTTCCCTCGGTGGGGACAGTGGCAGGATGCATCCCTCTCCTCAGCTGCTGCTTTCCCAAAACTCCCTGCCTCCCTATTGTTGGCTGAGGAAGCCGGGGCTGCCAGTGGGATGCTGGGATACACGGACACCAGCAAATCACAGCCACCAGTGGGCATATTGTTGGGGGTTCCCTGCTCCGCTGGGATCAACCAGGTGCATCACCTGGAAATATGCTGCCCTGTGAACCCTTACCCCTGTCTGGTGGGAGAAGGGTCTGTGGTCACTGATGGCTGCTGTCTTAACCACGCAAAGGCAGAGGTATTTTCTCTAGATCCTTTTTAAATTATCTCCTGACCTGGAGGAACTCAGTTCCTTATGTGCTGGGGGAGCAGGAGGCAGCCCTGCAAACTGCACCGACCAGGCACAGGGTTTCCAGCTACCCTAAAAATCCCCCCCAGTGATTAAAGTACCCAATAAAAGGGAAGTGGGAAAAATCCCCTCTCACCTTAATGTCTTTACGATTGTATTTTTTTCCACCTCCCAGAGATTTCAAATTCACTTTTTATTGATTTTGCCCAGGTGGCCATGAAGGCCAACAGTATCCTGGCTTGTATTAAAAATATGTGGCTGGCAGGAGCAGGGAGGTGATTGTGCCCCTGTATTTGGCACTGGTTGAGGCTGCACCTTGAATCCTGTCTTCAGTTTTGGGCCCCTCAGCAAAAGAAAGGTGTTGAGCTGCCAGCTGGGGCGTGTCCAGAGGGCAACTAGGCTGGTAAAGGGGTTGGAGAACAAGCCTTATGAGGAGCACCTGGGACAACAGGGGCTGTCTGGCCTGGAGAAGAGGAGGCTGAGGGGCAACCTTATTGCTCTCTAGAATTCCCTGAAAGGAGGCTGGAGCAAGGTGGGTGCTGGTCTCTTCCATCGAGTAACAAGTGATGGGGTGAGAGGAAATGGCCTCACGTTGTGCCAGTGGAGGTTTGGGTTGGATATTAGGAAAAATTTCTTTATTAAAAGAATGGTGAAACATTGGAAGAGGCTGCCCAGGAAAGTGATGGGGTCCCCATCCCTGGAGGGGTCAAAAAAACATGTAGATGTGGTGTTTTGGGACATGATTTATCAGGCACGGTGGTTTTGGTCTGACTCGATTGGATGAGCTTATATGTATTTTCCAACCTTAACAATTCTGTAATTCTATGATTTCTTGCTGGGCTCGTTAAATAAATCCTTGGCTGGACCCAAGTGCAGGGTCTCCGGGGAAGGGAGTGTGCGGGAAGCAGCATCACCCTCAGCATCCCCTGCATCCCCCGCCCTTGAGCGCATCGGCGGGGCCGGCGCTAAAAACGGAAGGGAAAAAAGAATAAAAGAAAACTAAAGCGAGGAGGTGTTGCGGGGAGGGAGGGAAGGGGTTAAGCGGAGGCAGCGCCGCAGCCGGCGGAGGGAGCGGAGCCGCAGCGGAGCTGGATGGAGACGTTAAGTAACGGCGCCCGGGAGCGGCTCCGGGCAGAACCCCCCCCGCGGGCGGGCAGGGGCACGGCGGGGGCCGAGCAGCAGTGAGAACCCCCTCGGGCACCCCCCGGCCCCGCCGCTCCCGGGAGGCAGCGGAGAATGGAGCGGCGGTGGCCGGGCCGGCCTGGGAGAGCGGCCGGTGCGGGTAGGAGGATGCGGGGATGCAGGGATGCGGGAGGGGGAGCGGGAGCGGGGGGGGGGGGGGGGAAGTTGGGGTGCTGGGAAGGGGCATCCAGAACGTGGGGAAGGGGCATTAGGGATGAGGGGGGAGAAAGGGGGGGCGAAGTTGGGGTGCAACGATGGAGGGAGGAGAAAGGCTGGAATGTGGGAATGGAGGGGGGAAGGGAAGTTGGGGTGCAAAGAAGGGGCATCCAGGCTGCAGGGAAGGGGCATTCGGGGTGCGGGGATGAGGGGAGGGAGCTGGGATGTAAGGCAGGGGCATTCGGGTTGCGGGGTGAAGTTGGGGTGCAAGGATGGGGCATCCAGGATGCGGGAAAGGGAGGGAGGGAGTTGGGGTGTGAGGAAGGGGCACTTGGGATGTGGAGAAGGGAGGGAAGTTGATGTGGAAGGAAGGGGAAGGGTGAGGGGAAGGAGCGTCCAGGATGCGGGAAAGGAGAGGAGGGAAGATGGGGGTGCAAGGAAGGGGCATTTGGGTGCGGGGAAGGGGTGTTCGCTCTGCATGCGGGAAGGAAACGGGTTAAAAACGGGGGGGGAGAGGGGAGGATAAATAAACTAAAGAAAAAAAGGCAGAAAGCGCAACACCTGAAGAATCGCGGAGGGCGGGAGGGAAGCGGTCAGAGACCCCAGCCCTGGGTGGAGGGACCCCGGCGGCAGGCACTGAGCGAGGGGCAGGCGGTGCGCTCGGTGGGGATGGATGTGCGTGGGAAGATGCGGGATGCGTGTGCGGGGAAGTTAGAGAGGAGGTGAGAGCTCTTGCCGGCTGCCCAGGGGTTAAGGATGCTTTTCAGAAGTTGTTAATAATTCTCGCCTTGGCAGAGATTTTTCGCTCTGTATTCTGCTTTCGGAAGGGTTTCTTGCTTTGGAGAGGAGCAGGAGGCAGGCAGGGAGAGAGAGCTCTTCTCCTCTTCCCGAGACTTTGTGCAAGAGCATCCTTGGCAAGGGAAATGGGGAGAGATGTATTCTTTCTATATCCATGCTGACAACTTATTGAAATATTTTAATATAAAGCTAAAAAAAAATACGTGCAGGAAAAGCAGAGGCAGTTGGAGAGTTGCATGAAGGTTACCTTGAGCTGAGCAATATAAACTGTTTCTTCTGTGAAGGCAGGATTAAATAAAAGTTTCCCAGCAACCCAGAGCCAGGAAGCACAGCCTGGCAGTGGGGACCAAGTCCTCACCCTGGGGTGCCCCTACCCAGCCTGACTCTGGCCCAATTGCACCTTCTAACCCTGAAAGTGTCACAATCTTGCCATCTCTGAGGACTTGTGCCGAGTTATCCTTTTTAATGGGCTGCATCATACCTGGGCTTGGGCAACCACTCGCCTGGCTGGGTGGCAAGTGCCAGCTGGCTCTCGGTGTGCCTGGCACCGTCGAGCACGAGGGGCTCCCCCGAGCTGGGGTTTGTATTATTCATTGTATGCACCGTTCATGCACAGGCCTGATGAGGAGAACAGTGTGTGGCCAGGGAGAATCCCCCGTGGGGTTTTGTTCAGCTTTTGGATGGCTTGGCTTTCCCAGAGCCCCGTGCCCGAGGGAGGGATGAGTCCAGCCTGTGCTGGCAGGGCTGCAGGCACTTGGGTCTGGCACTGCTCATTCCTGCACGAATCTACCCCACCCCGGCTTTGGGGTCCCTGATGCATTGGGTCCTGATGCTGCCCCTTTGCAGCCTGGCTGGGTGGACTGGGAAGCCCCCATCCCCTCACACCCAGCCAGGGCATGCGGCTGATTTTCCTCTCCCAGAGACAAACACCTCGTCCTTCCGGGGGATTCCTTTCCTCAGCCCTGGCAGCAGACCTGGTGCCACCAGCCCCACAGTGTCATGGAAAGCTGCCCTCGCTCTCACCCTGGCAGTGACTCTGACCCTGGCCACCAGCCAGCATGGGATGCAGTTACACCATCCCTGGCTTCCAGCTGCACCTCATTCTGAGGTTTCCTTTACCACTATTTCCTCTTCATGCTGGAGCCAAACCTCTGCCCCGGCACCCTGATCCCTCCAGGCTCCAACCCAAAGTCAAGCTTTCCAGGGCAGAGGAAGGATCCTCTTCTCCCAGCTTCACCCCAGGAGGGATACAGCCTCCCTGGGGTTTCAGCATCTCTCCCAGCTCCATCCCTGCTGGCCAGCAGATCCCAGGTAAACTTCTGACTTACTGTCCCTCTTGGAACTACCAAGTCCTCAATCACCTCAAGTTGTGCAGAGCCTGGCTCAGCTCCAAGGTAAAAAAATCCCTGTGCTTTTCTACCTCTTTTGTGATGTGCTGATCCTCAGGAGCCCAGAACTCATCCTGGGACAGGGGGATAAGGATAGGGTAGAGAGACCTGCTGTTCAGTACTTCTCCATGACTTGTCTACCCTGCTGCTAGGGATATCCATTTCCCCAGGTGGAACAGAGATCTCCAGGGCCTGGGGGGAACAGTGATGCCTTAGTCCTATGGTGACAAGCTGGAGCAGTCACTGTCCCCTGCCCCGGCCACCCACTCCCAGCCTGCTCTGTCCCCGATACGTGGCTGGGCTCAGGGTAGCCCCAGTTCCTCCTGAAGCCTTCAGGCTTCATGGAGAAGGCAGATCTCTTCCCAAACTGGGCCTCCATCTCCTTCAATGCTGCTGGGTGGGCAGGAAAAGAAAGAAACCAGCCCCCCCCCCCCCACTCCGGGAAGGGAGGCTTTAAACCAAAGGCTGCAAGAAATAATCTTTCTCACGATATTAATTTAAATAGGCTGCAGAAGGCATTGTCTGCTGCTTGAAAAGCTGTTTTTCTTAATTGCCCCAGCGCTCCGTATAATCCCGGATTACTGAAGGCTGAGTGAATTCTCCGTGGCAGAGACCTGCAAGAGCTGAGCATGGGCTTTACAGACAAATTGGTTTTGGCTCTTCCTGGCTTGGGAGGCCATGGGGATTAATTGTGCCCTCCTCTAGTGCCCATGGAAGATGTTTCAGCGGGGCTGAGCCACTCTCTGTGTGTGTGTCACTCCTCCCAACCGGTGGCCCACAAGGACCCCACCATAATCTGTATGGGATTTATGCTGCCCTATCTACCACAAGGGGATGATCCTGTAGGTGCTGCTGGTGAGGTACACCAGGGTTTCTCCTGAGTGATCTCCCTTAGGCTCATGGCAGCTGAATCTCATCACCTCCCATGAACCTAGGAGACAGGATTTCTCCTTGGTGCTCAAAGCCTTGGGATAAACCCATGCCATTTGGCCACTTCATTTTGGTTGCAGGGTTTGTTCTTTGCCATTAAGCACAAAAAAGAAAATCAGCAGTGTTGCAGCTTTCTCTGAGATGAGGAGCCTGCAGGCTCTGGGTGTGATGGTGGCTGCAGTTAGGGGTTGCTTTGTGCAGGTGGCTGGGATGCTGTAGGGCCAGTGTGTCCCTGGGCTCTGCCCGTGCTCTCCCTTCTGCCTGTGCCAGGATACGGCCCGACCAGCAGCAGATGTGGCTGAAGGCCTTGGGGAGGATGAGCAATGCCATCAGTGCTCTCCCTGGCTTGGCCAACGTCAGCTTTGCATCAGAAAGAGGCCAGATCTATCTTAAAACTCATCCTCCCAGGCTGCTGGGGCTGAGGCAGCGCTTGGGCTGATGGGGCTTTGTTGAGCTGGTGGCTGGCTGGGATCCAGCTGTGTCTCCCTGGGGACAATCTCTGCCTTCCTCCCACTCTCCTCCTCCTCTCCCAGTTCAGAGCAGCCTCCCATGAGTGTGCATCCCCTCTGGTGCACAGCTCAGCTCTCTAAGTCTTATTGAAAACTGTAACTGGATTTTGCAGACTGGGCATAAAATACCTAGAACATAATATGTATTAAACCTCATTAGGTTAAGCACATTTACAGATACACAGTGTTGTCTGAATTAAGTTAAATCACCTTTTTCACAGGGCTTAAGTATTGAAAAGATGCCACGGGTGAGGGTGTTGAGGAGAGGGAGAGGGAGTGCAGACCCTGCAGCAGTCCAGGGAGCATCCCTTACAGTCACCAAGACCTCCCTGGGGTGATTTTTCCCAAGCACTGTTGTACGTCACCACCGAATCAGGCCTGACCCTATTCACATCCAAATGGAGCTCCCATTCTGGCCTTCCAAGGAAAAACATGGAAATAATGGAGAAATAGAGGTTTCCCAGCACTGCCTGTGGGGATGGGACTGCAGGGATGCTCAGGGAGGGATGCAGCGGGTGAGGGTTGTACTGGTTATTAGTCTGTACTGCTGAAAACAGTGTCTGACCCTGCCTCCTCCCCACCTCATGCCCCATGTGTGGCTCTCTGAATGCAATTAACTGTGGTGGCAAACAAGGGAACTCCCTGCTCCTTCCACAAACACGTTCTGGCCCAGCCAGAGAGAACCAGGTACCACCAGATGGGATAACGCTGATGGAGAGAGTCAGAAAACTCCTGTGCTTGGGGTTGTTGCAGATTAATTAAAATAATAACAATGCTGTTATATGGGGAATATTTTAGTAGCTGGGATGGGTTACCAGGCTGTGCTGCCTCGTTTAAATCATCCGACCGATTCCCCAGTATCCTCTGCCTCCCTAAATCTCTGCAATACCCAGCTATTTCCTTCTCTGCCTTTGGCATCGTGGCGTGTGCTTTTTAAATGATTCATGGCTTAAACATTTTTCTTTATGAGCCGCTTTCACACTTGCAAAGGGAATTCATCCTACAAGAGGCTGGAACAGGGCTTTGATGTAATTGCATGTGGAGGAATAGAGCGTGAAGCAAAAACCCTCCTTTATGGCTCTGCTTGGGCCATTGTAAAGCAAAACATGGAAGAAGTGAGAGGAGCCCTGCAAGCTCCTGTGTGCTGCAGAGGTGTAATTACCTGGAAATCGGTGGCCTGAAGGCAACTGTGTTTCTTTGCTTTCAGGGGCTGCAAAACCCTGCTGCACCCTGGCTTGGACTAGTTTCGGGAGCCCCATCTGATGGCTGCAGGGTCTGGGCAGGGATTAGCATCCCCTGGGCAGTGGTTTGGGGTAATCATGGGAATTTGCAGTCCTGGGCAGCACAACAGCGAAGGTTGTGATATTTAAAAATGGGGTTAAAGTTGCTCAAATCAACTTAGTTAAATAAAATAACCCTTCTAGGGTGTGCTGCAGGCTCTGGGCTTCTCTGCCTGGCACTGGCTGGTCCTTCTTGGTGCATTGGAATAACCCAGGGCAGGAACCAGCCCATTGCCCCGGTGTTTATTTATAACCCAGTCCTTGCAGAAATGGGGCTGGTGCACAGTGGGTTTTCATCCTCTGGAGAGTGGAGGGAGCACTAATAGGAGGCTGTGCAATTAGCATGACCCCATTTCTGGGGAGTATCAATTAGTCTGAGGCAGAATTGTCCCTCTGAGATTTGTGATTCTTCCTGAGCTCAGTGCCCTGTGTCCACCTGGGCTGTTGGCTGTGGCTTCCCCTTAATTCAGACAACACTGTGTATCTGTAAATGTGCTTAACCTAATGAGGTTTAATACATATTATGTTCTAGGTATTTTATGCCCAGTCTGCAAAATCCAGTTACAGTTTTCAATAAGACTTAGAGAGCTGAGCAGGGCAAGCCCTGAGACTGTCAATAAATCTTCTCCTGAATATTTAAAAAACAGGTCTTGCCAATAAATGAGAAAATCAGCCGCCTAATTTTGGCCTAAACCCCTCCACCAGTTCCTAGTGAGGAGGAAGATTCACAAACCTTCCAACATGCTTGGAAATCCTGCACAAAAACCTATCAGCAAAAAATCTTGCTTTGGGTTTAAAAATCAGGCCAATGAATCCCAAATAAGAGGCTTGTCCTTTGCATACCTTGGTGGTTTGGCCTATGGAATGGATTTAAAATCTCCCCAGGGAAGCACATACCTGGGCAATATCTCATTCCTGAGTAAGAGGTGTCAATCCCAGTGTAGCTCCCCAGAGTGAGCTGCTTCCCTGAGCAGGGATGGAGCAGCCACCCCTGGCTGCAACATCCAAAGCAGCCAAGTCAGCTGTTTCTAAGCACAAACCAACCTTTCCTGCACAGCCCTCCCAGCGGAGGTGATGCACAAACACATTTCTCAGCAAAATTAAGGCAGGGAGCAGCTGAATAAATAAACTTTACTTCAATGTAAAGGCAGCTGTCTGCTTGGTGTGCTCAGCTAAACCCTGGAAAAGGCAGATGATGGGTGCTGGGTGCTCCAGGGGAGGTGCTTCAGATGGTCCAGACTTGCCCTGCTGCGACAGAAACCTCAGTTTGCAATGTCCCAGTTTAGCTCAGTTTTGTTCCCAGCAGTAATGGTATTTAAATTCAGCCTGATGCATCTCATTTGCTGCTTTTGTTTCAAAGAGTGACGAAGGCTGTAAATCCATTTTCATGAGGCTGAAGAAGATGGCAGGTTTACCTGGGAGCTCGAGTTGCCCAACTTCTGCCCGGGCAGCAAGTTCTCACCACAGCACCCTCCTGGGGATGGAGGCTGAAAGGCTCAGGGGATGCCACCACCAAGGGTGCCCAGTGTTCCTAGGAGTTCATGCTGGTGTCACTGGTTGGTGCCATTGCCCGCTGCCTGCACTGGGGAGACACAAGGGTGTGAAGCTATGAGAGCTGCTCTGCAATGGCAGCAATTACCCATTGCCTGCACCCCGTGGAGCTGGGGGTAGGGATGGAGGGCCACAAGGCTTTCTGAGAAGGCACGTGGTCCCCTCACCAAAGTGGGTGGCTTTTGGGGGAGAGCAGGTCCAGGGAGCACATCACGCACTGTGTGCTTCCACTGCGTCCCGCGTCCCATGCACTGGATATTGCACACCATGCACCAGGTCCTGGAACACTTCCACATTTACAAGCCTCAGCAGAAGCATTTCAGGGTGCAGGACTGTCCTCCAGGGGCTGCCCCATGGTGGGGGACTGAGGTTAGCACCCAGGCATGATGTCCTGTTGTGGTCATTAGATTCCATCCCATCCCTCTGTATTTTAAAGCCCTATTCTTTCCCTGTCCGTCTGATAAGAAATGCTAATGATGTGATGAAATTGGATAGTTCGGTCGCCTTCTCCTCCTAATGGAACTCTTGTGTTCGTTAATTTGCTGTTTTTAATGGGCTGATTGTTCTGCTGTGCTGAGGGAACCACGTGAGCCCTTCAGTGTGTTTTGCAGTGGTCAGATGTGAGGTGGTGCTTGAAGGCAACTGAACCTTGGTGCTCAATAATTGCAGAGCAATTTAGAGACAAGACCCAAATGTATAATTTATTGGTGCTTCATTCATCCTGGTCACCAGTGGTCACAGAGATGCTTTGTGCCACTCAGCAGAGCACCCCTGGGACACCATGCCCACCTCTCTGCATGCTGGCTGTGCTCAAGGGGGGAAGATAAACCTTGCAAATTAATAAGGATTTTCTCAGCTTTACAGCAAATAATTTAGAGTCCCAGACCCGTGGGGCACAGTTCGCCTGCTTTCTGCCTCCCTCCACTGCAGAGGGAGGTGGGCTGGGTGCAGAGTGATGCTCAACTGGGCATCCCACTGCCCAGATGAGGATTTTGGCTCTTGTTAGGAGTGTGGTGATGGAGGGAGGCAAGGAATCACCCTCCTTTATTCCCCCCCATCCCAGCTGGACCTGCCACCTGCTTGTAACAGTGCAAAGTGCCTGGGAAATGCCCCTGCTTAGCTCAGCTTTGCTTTGGCTCTGGGTGCCAAAGGGGTCTGGGGGAGCAGGGAGGGATGCACCAAGGGGATCCTTCCAGCCATGTGGCTCCTTGGGACCCAAGTACAGCCCTGCTGGCAGCCACAGCCCAGAACCACTGGGTACAGTGGTTGATAACAAAGCGAGGGCTGGGGAATAAATCCCCTCCATGCCCTGCCTGTCCCAGGGCTGAGGCAGCAGACACAGCTCCAGCCACAGTGGTTTCCTAACAGCCTTTGGACCCGGCCACCCGCAGCAGCCGACAAAAGCCCAGGTTTTTTAGCACTGCCCGTTGCACTGTGCTTGCTGATTAATATCCCTGTTAGCTTCATTAATTTGTCTGGTAAAGTGTGTCACTCTTGTCCTCTAGCCACGCTGCAGGATGGGCTGGCACCAGCTCTGCTTATGACCCCCGTGGGAGGCAGAGCCTGAGCCCAGATGGGCAGCGTGGGGAGCAGGATGCAGCCCCTGGGGGACACTCACCGTTTCAGGCTGTAGTGGGAATGGGGACACAGGGGGTCCAGCGAGGTGGTTGGTCCTTCCACCCTGATGCTGCTGCACCACGGGAGTGGATCCATCCTTATAACACAGGACGGGGTGCACGGCATCCCCCATCCTGGATGGCCACCAGCAAGGAGGGACCCACCCAGTCAGCACCCCTAGTCAAACCCCTCCCCCTAAACTGATCCCCCAATCCACCCCCCAATGTCTCAAGCCTCTGCTGACACGGGGAGCATCGCTGTTTGTAAACCGTAGCCAGTGAGGGAGCCGTAAGCCGAGCACATTATCTCCTCCAGACAATTAGCAGAAGCATTAATGCAATATATGCAAATGTGTAGTAATTGACCTGCGACTCCACAGTTCATGATGGAGAAGGATGAGCTCCAGATGGCTTAATGATAGTAATTTAAGCCCCTTCTTTATATGCCGAGCTTCCTTGCTGTAGCCTGGCAGGACCAAGCCAGCCGGGAAGGAAGATGGGCAGTAGCGGGGATGCCGAAGACTGGGGACAGCCCTGGAGTTGTCCTGTTTGCACCCCAGCAGCATCCCAGACTGCCCTGTATTCAGCACCTGTATAAAGCCCCAGGAAGGTGAGTGGAAGTGCAGAACTGCAGCCTGTGCCGGCACGAGAGAAACTGCGAGTTCCCACGGGGTGGTTCTTCCTCACCAGCCAGGGAGCGTGGGAGAGTGGCTGAGCGCCAATGAGTCGGTGTGACAGCCAGGCTGGGGGTGCTCGCCAACCCCCTAGGTGTGCCTGCACCTTCCTCCCACCATGGAAGTGCCTGCAGACGCAAAAGCCCTAATTAATAGCAAGCAATCTCCTTGCTCAGTTGCTCCTCTGAGTTTACTCAGCCTTTATCCAGGCTGGGTTGACCCCAGGTGTGGCTGAGGAGGGGGTGATTTGAGGGAGCCTGAGGGGCTCGTGTCCAGCCAGCAATCCACCCCACGCAGCCTGCCCAGCCCTGAGCTTCACAAAAGTTCACCTAGCAGAGCCAGAGGTATTCGAATAACCACACTGGGAGCTCAAATTAAAATATTTATGTATAATTTGTGCCATATGTTCCACCAATATTTTTTATTTAATCAACTGAAGACAGATGGCAGGAACATAAAGGCCGTTAAACTAATGGCACTTTGTCTTTCCATTTATTTTTGTCTCCTTTCCTAAAAGAAGATGGGGCTGTGACAGCAGCACACTTTGAGCACGAGGCTGTCCCTGACACCACTGGTATGTTAGCAGGGCATGGTGGCAGTGGCATTCCCCACCTTAAAGGTGGACCCCACCATGCAGCCTGGTGTGGCTTTGTCCTGGGCACAGCTGGATGAAATCCTTCAGAGCTGGTGGGTTTGGAGGGGAGAAATCCCCCTGCAGGAGAAGTCCCTTGCGGGGGGACAAAGGGGATTGTCCCTTCCCCAGGCTTGGGTGCCCTTCCCCTGCTGAGAGGTGCCAGGGATGAGTCTGGGTGGCCCTGACCACAGCATCCCCGTGGCAGCACTGTGTCAATCCTGGCTTGCAGGGTGTATGGGG
This sequence comes from Dromococcyx pavoninus, assembly GCA_033558185.1. NCBI lineage: Eukaryota > Metazoa > Chordata > Aves > Cuculiformes > Neomorphidae > Dromococcyx > Dromococcyx pavoninus. The sequence continues at coordinate 65,455 of JAUMJL010000345.1, read as the reverse complement.
ATGGTCAGCCCTTTGGTCCTGGCTGGAAAATAGAGGATGTCCTTGCCTTGATGTTTGAAAAAGCCTTGTTGGGGTCACAATGGGCTGAAATGCAGCCACAGGGTTATGTGGGAAAGCCACACTGGGGATGAAGTGCATAGAAACGTTCAGATCTAGGGGTGGAGTGTGTGAGCACTAGTGTGTGGGTTTGTGTGTGCATGCACAAGTGTGTGGATATATTTGTGCACAGCTCAAAAATCAGGTGAAATGAGAAATCTTCCACGTAGCACCTCTCCTGCACAACAAGGCAGAGCTGCGTGGGCTCTGAAGTCAGGAATAACCCCTGCATCCTTGTCCTTAACCCTAGGCTGCTGGCAGCCAGCATCATTCCTATCACACCAGCATCTCCTGACTATCCGGATCCTTGCCGGACCGGGGGGAGGTTGAACTGCCCCTCTGGAGGGCTGAAAGGTGAAAGAGAGCCCAGGCATCCTTACTCACCTCGTGAGGGGATGGGGAATGCGATCCTCCCTGCGTCCTGGGATGTTTTCCTAAGTGTGCCTCTCTCTTTGACTTGCAGGTGGAGATTTCTTGCCCTGGGAGTGAGATGAATGGGGCTTCGTTAGACAAAGGGTCTCAGTCAGCATTTCAGGCCCCGAGAAGCGTCCAGGGACTTTTCATTCTTTGTCTGAAAGGGCGACGGTGCCGTTTCCATTAGAGAGATGCCGGCGAGAGCCGGGCCGCGGAGCAGAAAGGCGAGCGAGAAGAGCTGCGTCAGCTGATCGGCTTTCAAATCACCTTCAAACCCTCGATTTCCTTAACATGATCCTTCCATCAGCCGAGTCTCTGGGGCACGGCCGGGGGACTTTGCCGAGAGGAGAATAAACGGGGGACAACGGTGACAGCCAGCGCTGGAGCACAGCGGGAAGGGGGCTCAAAACCCACCCCTGCTGCCTTCCCCAGCCCTCCTGGACTTTTTAGCGTTGGGCAATAGGGTTGCACAGCCTCACCCCGCAGCTCCCAGTGCTTTCGGGGCATCCATCTGCTCCCCTGGCACACCCTGGGAGCCACATTCAGCCCAGGGAGGGCAAAACCCCCTTCGGAGCATCCGTGGGGCCGGAGAGCAGCTCCCCCGCGGCGCCGGCTGCCGGGGAAGGGATGAAGAGGCTATGGCCAAATTATTGGTAAAACTCCAGCGATATTTTCGGCGAAAACCCGTGCGTTTCTTCACGCTGCTGGCTCTCTACCTGGCAGCCGGCAGCTTGGTTTTCCTGCACTCGGGCTTCACCGGGGAGCCCACGGTGACGGGGAGCCAGCGCAGCCCTGGAGCTGGTGAGGGGCCAGGGCTGCCCTACCTGGGGGTCATGCAGCTGAGCCGTGGCTTCAAGGCGGTGGCAACGGTGCCGGAAGGGGGACGACGGCACAGAGCCAGGTTCAAAAGCACCTCCAAGGAACCTACAGAGAGGGGTAAAGCTGGAGACTACGGTAGCGCCCGGAGCCGGACACTCAGGTCCAGGAGCGGCCGTGAGAAGGAGGAGGAAAGAGGTAAGGGCTGGGGGGACAGGTCTGGGCAAGGGTGCCTCCTCTTGGCCTCTCCTGGGAAAAGTCTTGTGCTGTGAGGCAGTGGTCTCTGAGCTGGTTTGGTTGTGCATCCCTACCAGAGACAAGTTTCTGAGCACGTGTCTCCAGTAGATGTGTATGTATTTATTTATAAACCCTATGCATGTATTACTCAAGTGCTAAGATTTTCTTCCCACGCTCCAACAGCCTGTCTTGTTCATCCCCTGGGCCACAGCACCCTGCTTTGGAGACTACTGGTCCAGAGGATGTTCCCAGGACCCTCTTCTCCTCCACATTTCCCTTCCTCTTTCCCTCTCCAAGTGCCAATTCTCCACTTTCATTTTTCCATTTTCATTCATTCTCACTTGGGCATCATCAGGCTCTGGGTCGCATGTTGCTGGGACAGGCATTTTTGGGGCTGCCAGCTGGGGAGAAGGGGCCAGTAAGGGCTGCAACCTGTCTTCATCCCATTATTTGTCCGTGGGCCAAATTCAATTTTAATTCTCTTAGCCTCAATGAATATTAAAAACAGATTTGCCCATCTTCTGTCATGTGCATCACTGAGGTTCAGGCAGGGACTGGCTGTGGTTGCCTTCCAGGCACTGAAGCACAGGCAGGGCTGGGGTTTGGCTTTTCAAGTCAGGAAATGCCTGCCTGGCTGCTGCCTGGGGTATGTGATGTGTTGTCAAGTAGGACCGTTATTAATGAACAAGGATAAGCGAATATAGTAGTTCTCATTGATTTTTAAAATGTCATCCATTTATCCTGAAGGCAGCTGGATGCAGAGTTGTGTGCACGCTCGGAATCTGGGTGGCAGAGAGCTGCCCATCAGCGCTTTTGCATCTCAGTGGTTATTCAGCTCATCACCTCCCTCCCTGGCACCTGTGAGCACCCAGTGCCAGCAAACCTCACCCAAATTCACCCTGTGCCCCCTCTCTGCCAGCTCTGCAGCCCCTTGGTGAAGGAGCATCTTGCTCCTTCAGCTGCTGTGAAGCCTTTACAGTTTCTTGTCGTTAAAGCGAGCTGGTGAGAAGGAGCAACCCAACGTGTTGCTCCAGTGCTGTACAGGTGCGACACTGGTGAGGTGGGTGTCTCAGTGTTCAGGGCAGGAGCTGTAGCATTGGCTGGTCAAGGAAACTCAGAAGGGAATCGTGAGTGGGAATTGCTGGAGAGGTGTTGGGATGCTGCCAGCTCTTCTTTGCCTGTTGCTGCTTGCTTTCTTCTCCTGAGCCCCTGGGTGGGTGAAATCTCAAGTATAGGGATGCGTGCTCATGGGGACCCTGCTGCCTATGAAGGCTGCTTTGCATGATCAAGCCTGTGCTCAGGAGCTGCCCTGTGGGGTTTAACACATGTAATTCCATGAGCATCCCAGGCTGGGACAACACTGCTCCCTGGACCCTTGATGGAGCGAGGGCTGTGGCTTGGGGAGATGCAGGAACCCCCAAAGCCATGACAAACTTGGGGTTTCACAGGGGTCACCATGATGAGCCAGGCTTGATCCCACTCACCCTGGCTGCTCCAGGGCATGGGAGACTCCTCCTCATCCCTGTGGCGAGTCTGGGCTCATGTTCTCTCTGGGTAAGATGCATGATCCAGGGTTGGAAGCAGAAGGATAAATGACTCATGATGCTTAAGGGACTTCCTCATGCTCAAATGAGTTGAAAGGGGGTTTTCCCATCATGCCCCCATGCAGGGGGGTTTCTGGGAGCATTTCTGAGGCGCCTGTGGTTGCGTTGCTCCATTAATGCAAATTGACGTTTGGTGAATCCTCACCAGATGGTTTGTGAGCCCAAGCTGTCAGTGCCCATAAAACCCCAAGCAGCACTCCCGTCCCTGGCCATATGCAACGTGTCCACCATCATTAACCTCTCCTGGTGCCGCCGCCTCCCCGTGCCCGGTCACAGCAGGGGCAGCAAGGGATGGGGAAGGGATGCTGGGCTTGGGCATTGGTGGCTTTAGCTGCTCATAGGTGGTCTGGGAGTATTTTAATCTCTGCGAGAAGGCTCGGTGTGGGCAGTGGTCAGCGACACATCTGGCAGCTGGAGGGGTGTGGTGCTGCTGAACGAGCATCTTGGCAGCTCCTGAGCAGGATGGTGCAGAGAAATCTTCCAGTTGGAGAAATCCCCCTAGCCCAGTGTGCCTGCGGGTCTGGTGGGGCCTCGAGGGGTGGGTGCTGACACCCCTGTGGCGCCCCTGCTCCTCTCCCAAGTGCCTGCTGCTTCCTTGGCTGTCTGGCAGGAGAAAGGCAGGTTTTAACAGTGGTGGTAATTAAACAGGGGCTTAACAAGGTGCCTGTGGAGGCTCTGCCATGTGAAATCGTTCCAGAGGGAATATTTCTCCTAAAATCAGCTCTGGCTAACACGATGTGTGACTCTGACTTCCTGGGGCAATGTGCCTTCCTTCTTCTCTTCCTCTTCTTCCCTCTCCCAGCCCTCCAAGAAGCTGTGCTCGTGGTGCCCAGTTTCAGGCCAGTGCTACAGCTTTACAAGGCACAGGTCGTGGGCAGCCCCATCTGCCAGGGAACAGCTTCAGCTCCTCTGCTTTCCCCTGCAAAGGTGCATCTCCTGCCTTAAATGTGGGGGCATTTGGTGGGGTGAGCCCCAGCCCCAGCCTGGCAGTGTCCAGCATCCCTTTCTCTCTGCCACATCCATCTCTGGTCCTTTGCTGGATGTCTCCAGCCATTCCCAGCCAGGGATGGGCTCCTCTGTGACACACGAGCAAGCAATGCATGGATAAAGGTGGACCAGCCACCCCAGGCACACAGCCCAAGGTGTTCCTGTATCTTCCAACAGCAGCACAGTTGTCCTAGGGGTGGTCAGCATGGGCTGACCTTGCTGAAGCTGCTGCCAACAATATCCAACTGCTCTTTCCCATGCTCACAGGGAGCATTTCCCTTCTCTCATGCTGGACTTGTACTGATACGGATGAGGACCCTCACGGGTGAGCGGTTGGTGCTCCATGGGGCAGATGGCAGCAGAGTGAGCATCGGGGAGCTGGCAGAGCTCAGTGCCCAGTGCGAGGCTTTACATCGACCAGCAGGAAAATCAAGGGCAGATGTTTGCTTCAAGCATCACTTTGCAGCACAGCACTGTGAAAATGCTTCTGGTCTGCTTTTAGCTTGTTAAACAGCGGTGGTGTGTGCTGGGGAGCCCAGCGAGGGGCTGAGGCTGCTCAAGCTGAGAAGGAGAGTGGATGGATAGAGGTGTTGCCCCCAAACACAGCAGCAGTGCCAGCTCCCAGGAGCTGGATCCTGATGGCACCGCTGGGGGATTTGCTGGGATGGTCCCTGGTAGAGTTATCAGTGACTCAAAGTGCTTCTGAGTTTCCTTGACCAACCAATGCTGCAGCTCCTGTCCTGAACACTGAGACACCCCATGGGTCAGGGCAGTGTTGCAGGGGTACAACTCACTTCCCCACACATGTAGGGTCACCAGAAGGTCCCAAGCGTGGGCGCGTCACCCAGGGGTCCCTGCTTGCACCCTGTGCCTGTACCCAATGGGGACCCCAGTGCTGAAGTGGTTTGTCCACCTGCACTGTGCCACAGCCAAGAGCTGCCGTGCTCTCTCTGAAACACGAGGCTTTACCTTAAGCTTTACATTAAGGTGTTAAACATGAATTTGCAATGCTGATGGCCCCAGTGACCAGCCTGGAAGGGTGAGACGTTTGGGGAATTTAATGAGTACTGCTGGGTGGGTCTGTGTGTCTGCTCACACACGTGTTCCCAATGTGCTCCCAAATTCCTCTTGGTCCTGGGGCAGGCCCCCCTCTCACCGCTCAGCACCCTCCTGCAAGCTGTGTCTAAGGTGACCACGCACCTTTCAGCATCTCCCCCTGCTCGCTCCTCCTTCACTTATTGTCCTCGTATCTCCCTAATTATTCCGGTTGCCTTCCCAATAAGTTGCCGCACGCATATGTCAAGAGCAATGGATTGAAGGTAATGCACATCAGTCACCAGCTCTGTGCAAATGACTGGAGTAATCCTGCCCCAATTAGATCTGTCACGACCGCAGCCGCTGACCTGCCGAAACCTGCCCAGCACTGCAGAAATGCCATGTTATGCTGAGAGTAATTGGGAGCGATGAGTTACGACTCTTGGGTGGTTCAAGTTATCAGGCACGTTTCTCTCAGTCTTTCTCCTCTGCCTTCCTCCAGGCTGGCTTGGGGAGGTCAGTTTGCAGTGGTGGTGGGGTCTGCAGAGTGGTGAGGAGGGTGGAGGTCCTTGTGTGGGGCACAGCACTGATGAGTTGTGCACGTGGAGTTTTTTAAGGCCCCCCCCCCCCCCCAGATGCAGAATGCAAGCAGGAGGTGAGAAGTATTACCCCAGAGTGTGGTTTGGTGTTGGAGTGGCACATGTGGAGATGGTCTGCTCTTAGAGGGGTAATTTGGTGCGTGATGGGACGTGGAGATGGAAGGGGAGACATGGGGTGGTAATCATGTATGGGAAGGTGCACCTGGAGCCATGGCTTTGCTCTTGATCAGAGCAGGGGAGTCCTCACATCTCTCCTGCCCAGTCCTGTGCTGCTGGGTATCCCTGTACTTTCCCAAAGCCTCATGGCCAGGGTGCTGGGACCAGAGCCCCGGGTGGCACAACAGGAGGGGTGATTGATGCTGTGAAAAACAGTTCCTTGCTTTGGGGTCCAATGGCCTTTAGGGGACAGGAGCCTCTCCTTTTATGTCCCCTGGAGGCTCTACAGCAGCAGCTCAAAGCCAGAGGCCAGTAGCCACTGCATGGGCTCCAGGATTCCTCCAGGACAGGGTCACACTGTGCCAGCATCTGGCAGATGCTCTGCGAGTGGAGCAGATATTTCAGGATAACGAAAAGCGAAAGATTGCCACTATATCCATCAAGGATGCGCCCTTGAAACAGGGAACGAGTTGAACCTGACAGGTTTGGGATTCCAAGCCAACTCTGCCAACCCCTGGACCAGTAAGACTCGGCCACTGGTCTCCAGTGCTGCCTTCCCCTCTTCCTGGGGCATCTACACTGAGTGGCTGACCTGCAAATCATCTGCCAGAACATGTTAATGGACACCTTGTTGGCTGATTACCAGATAGTTAATCCCACCAGGTCCTGAAACCCTTGGGCTGCAGTGCCTGCACCAGCACTGCATCCCTGCATGGCTCAGGTGGGAGCAGGGCTCTAATGAGGGCACCTAACGAGGAGACTGAGCAGGGACAGGGTGGGTGCTGGCAGTGCAGGGCTGCCAGGGGATGACCTGTGGATCATCTTTCCCCTAAGAAGAGCCCTGAGCCAGCACAGAGCATCGTAACGGGCACGCAGGCGACGAGACGGCTGTTTGTTTTCAGGTTATTGGGAAAGGCTACATTTGTCAAACAAATGATTTCATCGTAACTATTTATTCAGCGCTATTCCCTGTCTACCAGCATCTTCATTTGCTCTCAACACAGGCATCAGCCTTTACTTTGCCAAATGTTAGTGCTGGGCAAATATCCACTGCATCGATGTCTGGGGCTGGGGAAAATGAGCTGCTGGCAGAGGACAATTTGTTTTAAACTGTATTTCTCATTTCTACCCACCCCTGTGTTCCTGGCAGGGCAGAGTGATGAGGATGGGTTATTTTATCATGTAACTCATCCCTTTTTGGAGTCATTTTGCTTAGTTTTGAAGCTGGCAGGAAGGAAGAGGATGGAGAGGAGAACCCTTAGTGCAGAACCACAGCGTCCTTTCTGCCCATAGTGGGTGTTTCTGGCCTTCACCTACCTTTCCTTGCAGCATTTGCAGAGGCACGTAATACCCCAAAGGTGTTCCTACAGCAAACAGAGAGGGCGTGTTGCTGCACATCCCTTATTTAGGGGAAAACCAAAAGTAGGGGGTGAGGACTCGGTGGGCTCAGCTCTGGCTGCTTCTAACCCCCCACTCCTCTTTCCCCACCCCAGCGAGGTACATTGGCTGCTACGTGGACAACACTCGCCGGCGGACGCTGCGTGGGGTGTCCTTCTTTGACTACAAGAAGATGACAGTCTTCCGTTGCCAGGACAACTGTGCTGAACGGTAGGGCAGGAGACGGGCACCGTGTCTTCATCAGTGCCTGCACACCGCCAGCGTTTCCCTGCTGTCACTGTTCCCTGCCCTGGCTGCTCCCATTCCCTTCCTCCCACCTTCCTGCTTTTTTCTTTAGAATCATGTAATTAATAATATTTTTGGTTTAATTCACTCGTGTTTTCCAGGGCCTCTGCTTCCTCCCCCAGTAAAAGGATGTGGGGGAATGATGGGCTTCGTCCTCATACAGGGTAGGGAGGATGTAAGGGCTCCAATTTGGTGCTGAGGGGAGCCTTGAGCACTTCTATCCACCCACAGCTTTTCTGTTTTGAAGTTGAGCAAACTCCCCATCATTTATTCTCCCTCTGCCACCACCCCTTACATCCCCCCTGCTTGTAAGTAATGTCACTGTCTCCTGTTTTATCACCTCTGTGGCCCATAGAGCCATGGGGAATGCTGAGCCCCCTCATCTCCCTCTCCCCAGGGGCTACCTCTACGCAGGGCTGGAATTTGGTGCTGAGTGCTACTGTGGGCACAAGATCCAGGCGTCGAACGCCAGCGAGTCTGAGTGCAACATGGAGTGCAAGGGGGAGAGGAGCAACACCTGCGGAGGGGTCAACCGCCTCTCCATCTACCGCCTGGAGCTGGCCCAGGAGTCTGCCAGGAGATGTAAGTTGGCAGCATTGGTGTCAGGTTGTGGTTCTAGAGAGGTGGCAGAGAGTGGTTCAGGTCCACCGTTGGGGTAGTTTTGCTCCTGCAAACTGTAGGTATCCCCCAGTGGGGTCAGCTGCCGGCCTGGACTGGGTGGAGTGGGAAGCCCCAAGGATCCTGATGAGAATTCAGGATGTTTTGGGGGACTTTGGATGAAGACCTGTTTCCTGGTAGCCAAACAGGACCATCTTTATATTCAACACGTGCTGCCAGCGGAGCTGGCTGTGGGATGAAGGATGTGCAGGAGCTCCAACAAGAGCTGAGGGTGCTCCCTTCCAAAAGCACTCATTTGGCTCCCAGTTAGGCAGCACTCTAATTACCCACATCTGCTGCTTTTCTTTCCTCATCCCCAAGAAATGGGAAAGAGCTCCCACCACCAGGCACTCGCTGGAGTGACAACCCCGGAGAGGGGCCGAGGGTACCCACGTATGTGCAGTGGTGGGTGAGGACCCAGGGTGGGACCCCTTGGGGCACCAACTCCCAGGGGGACCAGGCCAGACCAAACCCTGCTTTACCCGCTGTCTCCATTCCTCCTGCAGCCTGAGATCACCAAGATGATAAAAATAGGGAGGAAAAAATAAACCTGACTTTGCTGCTGGGGCTTTTGCTCTGATTTTGTGCCGTAAGCAGCCGGGTGAGCTCGTTAGCAAGCATGGCTTCATAGCCAGAGGGGGACAAGAGCTGGAGGAAAGTAGGTGCTGTACCAGTGGGTGGCTGGAGGGGAATGGTGGGGAATGATATCAGGGGTGGGAACGCCAGGGCAGGGAGAGGCTTTTGCTCCCAAGCCTGGGACACGCAGGGTGACATCACTCCCGGCACTGCTGTGGCCTCTGTCCCTCACAGATGGCAGCGCAATATTTCGGGGTTGCTTCCGCCGGCCAGACAACATCTCCATCGCCCTTCCTGCCAGCCAGCTGATGCTGAACATGTCAGTGGACAAGTGTGTGGACTTCTGCACTGAGAAGGTACTGGAGAGGGAGGGACGCAGGTCAGAAACTTGAATCATCTGAATCTTCATCATCAGAAAGGGTCACACTGGGTAAATTATAATCTAATTTCATGTCATAATTATTTATATCCAAACCACGAAGGATCATATTGATTGTTGGTGTCTCTGCCACAGGGAGGGACTGGACTGCAGCTCCCCATGGCTTTGCGCCCCCCCCCCCCCCCCCCGCCCTGCAGGCAGCAGCTTTGGGCAGGAGCATCCTGGTTCAAGGATGCTGCAGTGCAGTTTGTTCTGGGGGCGTGATGCCTATAAGCAGGCAGGGGAAAGGCTGGCACTGGGCATTGCTGGAGTATTTATTAATTAATATTAGGTAAATTATCAAACTGAGAAAGAGAAAGACCTGCAGGTTGGGGCAGTCGTGTCCTGCCTCCCCAAAAGAGAATGCATAAACAATGATATCAGTTAAATATGAGCAACTGCTCCATCGCAGGCTCCACTTTTCCATTGCTGCCCGGAGAGGTGGGGCCGGGAGGTGTAAATAACCAGAGCCCCTTGATTAACCCGGCACTGTGGCAGCCTGGCAGTAAATCACCTGTCAGCTGCCAAATGGGCCTCTTAACTCCAGCTTGGAAATGCCAGCGAGGCTGCCGGGGGGCTGTCTGATGGCTCTTAGTAACCTGGGTGTGGGTGGCAAGGTCACAAACATAGTGCCCCAGCTCTGCCAGGAGCACCAGTGCCTGCTTTGCTGCCTCTGCCAGCAGGCAGCTCAGCCACGCAGGGGAAGTTGGGGCTTGGGTGCTTTTGAGTGTTTGCAAGGAGCTGTAACTGGCTGGAAGGATGCTGCGAACCACCCTGCGCCGCAGAGTGGGGCTGGGACAGCGAGGATGGGTGTAGAGGGCAGAGAAAGGGTCTGCATCAGGGGCTGGTGCCGCTGGCTGCCCTCACTCTGCCCATTCCTGCAGGAATACCCGCTGTCGGCCCTGGCAGGCACCACCTGCCACTGCGGCTTCCCCACCACCCTCTTCACCCTGCACGAGCGTGAGGACGAGCAGCTCTGCGCCCAGAAATGCGCCGGGGAGGAGTTCGAGAGCTGTGGCACCACCGAATTCCTCCTCGTCTACCAGACCCAAGTGCAAGGTGAGCTGGTGCCAGGCAGGGGATGGGCAGGGACCACTCCACTGCGGGTGCTGGAACCCACTTCCCAACTCCTTCCCGGGGACGCCAGAAGAAAGTGAGTGTGGGCTTGCAGCATCTATTTGGCTTTCATTAAAAATTACCATTTATTTTCATTTCTTGGGAAATCAATCCTCCCCTGAACAAACAGCTTTAATTACTGCCTGACTCAGCTGCAGGAGAGAGCAGTTTGCCATCTGCCTCTGGCAGGATCCCTTCTTGATGGTGTTTGTCCCCTCGTCGTCTCTGGTGGTGCCAGCGAGCTGGAGCTTTGCCAGCCCTAGAGGGGACAGGATCCAGGGAAAAATATGGGGGAAACCAGCTGTGACCAGGCTGAAAGTCCACCAGAGGCTGTGGGGAGAGGGGCTCCTGTCACTCAGGAGGAAGGGAATGATGGAGACAAGGAAGCACAGGGTGAGGGAAAACCTGTTAGTGGGAAAGGGCTGGATGGAGCAAGTGAGGACCCAAATGAAGGTGCTTTTTGCTTCAGAGCATCTCTGTCTCAACACGATCCCTGCTTTGGCATTTGAGGCTGTGCTGGAAACGCTTGTGAATTCGATACAAAACCCAGGTGCGTTGCTTGGCAAATGCACCCATGTAATTTGCTCTCTCATCATGCAGCTGGAAATGGCAGAGCACCTCCTGCCCTCTTCTTAGGAGTTTTTGGAGTGCTCAGGACTCTTTAGGGTGTCCCTGTGTGCCTTAAGCAGGATGCATTTCCCTGTAGGAGCCACCTCCTCGCTCCCCCCGCCCCAGCATCTTCCCAGGAGACAGCAGCAAGCCGTAAGGAAGCAGGATATCTCTGTAGGAAAGGCAGGATATCTCTGACGTGCCTTGGCTGGTTCTCCCTGCAGACAACCGCTGCATGGACAGGAGGTTTCTCCCCACCCGTGCCAAGCAGCTGGTGGCCCTGGCCAGCTTCCCTGGTGCTGGCAACACCTGGGCACGCCACCTGATCGAGCTGGCCACTGGCTTCTACACTGGCAGCTACTACTTCGATGGCTCTCTCTACAACAAAGGTGAGGAGGGTGGTTATTGCTGGAGGTGCAGCACTCCCACCTGAGAAGGTCCTGCTGTCATCCCTTGGGTCTGCAGGAAGGGGTGGGTAGAGCCGGGTACCACCGATGTTGCTCTGTGGGATGCTTTGGGCTTGGTGTGTCCTAGTTCAAAAGGCATCAGAGGGATCCAACAGGGCATGTATCCTGCCTGTAGCCTCCCCGTGCTGCCCACTGACCTTGGCAAGGACCAATTTGGGGCAGAACTGGAATTTCTCTATTGTGTTGGTGATTTCTAACCCACTGTGGGGGTTGGGATTTTCTTGAGGAGGAACCGGGGCAACCCCAATCCAGGTAAACAAGGAAATTCCTGAATTTTTTTTGCCCCAAGAATAAAATGGCAGTGTTTTTGATCAGGTTGCCCCGGGAGCTGTTTGCTTGCTTGGCACTGTCGTCCTGGGATACAAAAAGTGAGAAGCAAAAGAAAGCTGCGTGGTGAGGAGGAGCAGCTTTTAGCTTCGGGATTTGGGAGTGAGTAGCGCTGGTAGCACCTGTATTCCGGAGGACAAATGTCCCTGTGTGCTTCCTGAGTAGCTGCAGATAAAAATAGCAACATATCAGGGCACCCGGGGAAAAGTGACACCCAAATTAATGAATATTCACAGTGCAAAAAAGCACTGATGAGCTCATGGGGAGGTGGAGGAGGGAGCTGATCTCATTTGCCTGTTTTCCTCGGGCTGAAGGATTTGGTGGAGATCCATCTTCTCATCCTGAGTGACACAGATATTTGCCCAGTAAATATTTAATGAGGGAGGGAAGCTGTCACTCCCAGTTCTCGTGCCCTCCAGGGCAAATCAGCAGCGCTTTGCCCACCGTCTTGGTGCCAGGGCCGACAGCACATGGGCTTTGGAGACCCTGAATTAAGCAACGAGGGTAAGTTTCAAGCCAAAAAAAAAGCTTGAGGCAGACATGAAGCTTTCTTGGGCAGAAGCCAGCTCCTCTCAGTACCCAACTATGTTGCAAGGGGGAGGGAAAAGACCAGGTCCCTCATTTCATAGCCATTAACAATAGTTTTATTCGTAGACCTTGAAGGTTTTTCCTGATTTTTCCTTCCCCTTTTGTGGCTCTGAGGGGAAATTCTCCTTCCCTCCTTGGCGGTGACTGGGAGGGAGCTGAGATCTGTCCCTGGGTAAGTGGTGAGGTCTGCACCCAGGGTGCCAGCTGAGGTCTGCACCCAGGACACCCCCCAAAGCCCCACTTGCCCAACACCACAGGCAGCGATGCGTATTTCTTCAAGATTTGCCCAATTCAGCCCTTCAGGGATAGAGATTCTTTGCACTGAGTGAGTGGAGCCTGAACTATATCAACCCTGGGTGCTGGCACCCACATTGGGTGCAGCTGACATCGTGCACCCCCCAGAGGGGAGCATCACCAAGTGGAAGCCTTGGCGAGGTTTTCCTCATCCGACCGAGCGTGGGTTTCGTGTTTATTCCAGGCTGAGCGCGTCGGAGGGCCCAGAGGTATCCAGGCAACTGGCAGATTAGCCACCACGTCCCTGCACGTCCCCAGCACGGCGTGGCTGCTGAAAGCAAATTACACGTCTATAATTGATGTAATACAGCTACTTACAGCTTATCTTCCCCCTCAGCTCATCCCTGCCGCCGACACACTCTTCCCGGATAGTCTGGGTTGTGATTTGCAGGGGCAGGGGGTGCAAAGAGGCTGGGAGTGATGCCAGGCTCTGTGCAGGTGATGTTGAGGGTGGAGGTCCCCACTCTGGATCCCCCCCATGGCATCACTGCAGCCTCTGGGTTCATCCACAGCCCTATGAACATGGGTTTTTTTTCCCTTCTTAACTTATTGGGAGAGTTTAAATGCTGTGGCCAGGGAGATTATAGCTATAAAAATATGTTCTTGACCCTACCAATGTAAGCATAAAGCACTTTATTGCAGGATACAGTTATTTAATGCCAGAGTGCTTGGCCTGGAGGAAGGCTGGGCTGTGCAGTGTTGGGTTGTTGCAGGCCTCACAGAGAAGAGCCAAACACAGCCAGGGAGGAGGCAGCCCCTGCCTGGTCCTGTGCCTGCTCCCCACCCTCTCGTACATGAACTTGACGTCATGGCTTGACTCATAGCTCAGAATAATAAATAGTTTCCTTCTGGGAGAGGGCTGCACCTTCTACTTCAAGCCTCAACTAATTTTATCCAACTGTCTTTTGCAACCTGATATTCCCTTGTCGTTCTCTTTCTTCAACTCATCTTTGTTACTTTGATTAACTCTGGCACCAGCGTTTCCCAGGCACCCTCTTGCTCTGTTCCGGCAGGGTTCAAGGGCGAGAGGGACCACTGGCGAAGTGGGAGGACAATTTGCATCAAAACCCACGAGAGCGGCCAGAAGGAGATCGAATCCTTCGATTCGGCCATCCTGCTCATCCGAAACCCCTACAAGGCTCTGATGGCAGAGTTCAACCGCAAATACGGGGGGCACATCGGCTTCGCGGCTCACGCCCACTGGAAGGGCAAAGGTAGGCTTGGAGGGCTTGGCTGGCCATGGGACCCTGGTGGGCGAGCTCCAGCTGGCTGTCGGAGCTATGAAGTTGTTATTAAAGCCCAGCAGAACTCAAATATGGTCACCATGGGGAAAACCTGGGCTAAGCAACCACTCTGGGGTTGTTGGAGGGGCATCTCCAGGGCTTGCAACCAGCATGACCCACAGCATCTACCTGGCACGGCTGAGGGTGGGGTGGGATTGGGAAGCGGAGATACTCTACTATTCAGTGCCATATATTGGGTCACAAGGGCAGCAGAAGAGAGGTGGCAGTTCCTGGGGACACAGTCCAACAGCAGCCTGGTGCCAAAAGGGAGATAATGGGTTGGGTGAGCAGGAGCCCAAGGACCAAAACCCTTCCTCACAACAGCCTTTTGAGACCAAAGGCAGCTGGTCTGAACGCTTGGTTGGGCAGGTGGAGAGCAAGGAGAGGTTAAAAAAATAACATGATCCATCTGACATCTCCATCCATCACCTGGTGGGTGCACATGTTGGCGTGGGCCTGCAGCATCTCCGTGCTGCCGTGGAAGCTGGATCCCAGCAGGACCAGCCTGCCTGGGTGGGTGTCAGGAGGGCATGGGCAACCCCATTCCTGGCAGAGCCAGCCCTGGCATGGGCAGCATCACCGGTTATGGGGTGGAAACAAACCCTAACTCCTTAAGGCAATAGTGCCTGCTACAGGTCCTGCCTGGTGCCTGCCTCCATCCTCCTCCCAGCTTCCAGCACCACTCCAGCTCTGTGTGTCCTGGGCCATCTCACACACACCTGAGTTTCTGATTAGTAGGAGGAAGATCTTCTCCAGGCCCTGGTTGTCCGTCCTTCCCCAAGACAGAGGCGCAGGACCGACGCGCATGGAAGTGCCTGCAAAGTCCCCATCTGGAGGGAACCTCCTGCCCCTTTTCCATGCTCTCCTGCTCACTGGTGCCAGCAGCAGGAGTGGTGGCAGCCACCAGCCCGTCCCTGTGGACAAGGCAGTAGCAGGGGGTTATTTCTGTGTGCCCAGCTGCTCCTGAGACACTACCTTTCCCATGCACAGGCTTATTGTGGAGGCTTGTTAATTATAGCAATTTACAAATTGCTGTTGTGGAATTGACTTCATTGGAAAGAGTTAAAATATTTAGCTTGATTGAACATCTGCTACCCTTAATTCAGAGTTTATTTAAAGGGAGCTTTTGCTGTTGTTGCCGTTATGTGCCTGGATTTCGTTATCACCATGTGCTCACAGCACTGGAGATGGCCCAGCCATGCTCTTCCCATTGCCCCATTCCATAAAACCAGGGAAGAGAAATGAGCTTTCCCAGTCCCAGCCACCTCACGCTTGTCTCACACCTCATGTCCCCAAAGGAAGGGGGGACCAGGGAAAGGGGCCCCTTTCCTCCACCCCAGAATGGTCCAATTGGAATGTGCATCAAAATCCATCACTACATTCTTTCCAGAGGATGTATGGTGTAATTAGCTGGTGGGTTAACTGACAGGTTAATTAACCATTGAAACAACCTGCCCAGAAGGATGGAGATTTTCCATCACTTAAGGACTTCAATCAGGCTGGGAGGGTTGCTGAGAGACGTGGTTTGGCACCAGGGAGGGGTTGGAGATCCCACTTTCACTGACCCTGTGTGGGGGCTCAGCCCATGGACGATTCTGGCTGTGGAGCCTGGGGGTCCCTGCAGGGCCATCAGCACCCACCCTGCCCTCCCACCAGTGTGGGAAGCAAACGCAGAATTTGTGCCAAGTTTGCAATTTAAAGAAAACATCCAGAGGATGAAAAAATTAGTGATTTAAGGCGAGTAATTAAAACAGAAGCCCAGCCTTCCCTGTAGCCCCGCTTTCCAAACTGTTCCCTTCTCCCAGGAACAATATTTGGGGCAATTTTGGAAAAAAAAAAAGCCATACTCTTTCCCCAGCCTCACCCACAGCTGCAGTCACTGGGGAGGGTTTTCTTTCCCCCACCCTTGGAGCCCTCAGAGGCCACGGGTGCTGTGAAACCCCTGTTTGGTTCCGTGACATTAATTTTACAATATCCCTGGAGTGGTTCCAAAGCAAAGTTTTATGTGCTATGATTACACAAGGTGAATTGTCCTGTATCTGTTTAATGAAACAGATACTGTGTTTAATGATTCTGCAGGGAATTAAATACAGTTAAGCTATTAATCAGGCGTTGGTTTCTGGGGGAGGACAAGAGGAAGAGGCAGATACCCAGAGCTTTTATGCATCATGAGATAGATGTACACGGCACCGCCAGGAGAGTTGTGGCTTATTATTGATGTTTCATTATCCCTTTTATGACCTGATTTTTATAGGAGAATCAATTAGTAAGAAGGATAACTGAAAGATTTCAGCAGGGAGCATAGGTGGTGGCCCTGGGATGGGAGATGTGGCGGGGAACACACCCACTAACCGTGTCCCCTGCTCTGTCCAGAGTGGCCCGAGTTTGTGGCGAATTACGCCCCGTGGTGGGCGACCCACACCCTCGACTGGCTGCGCTACGGCAAGAAGGTGCTGGTGGTGCACTTCGAGGACCTGAAGAGGGACCTCTTTGTCCAGCTACAGCGGATGGTGGGGCTGCTGGGCATCAGTGCCTGTGAGGACAGGCTGCTCTGCGTCGAGGGACAGAAGGACGGCAACTTCAAACGATCTGGCTTGAGGAAATTGGAATTTGACCCATACACCCCCGAGATGAGGAAGATGATCAGCGGTTACATCAAAACGGTGGACACGGCTCTGAAACTCCGAAACCTGTCGGGGGTCCCGGATGATTACTACCCAAGGTGATGGTGATGGTGGCGGGGGGACCCGACCCTGCGTGGTGAGAAGAGGCTCGGTCTTCCCGGCCTCTGCCTACTTCCACCCAGTGGGTGGCTTTTCTTTTAATTCTCCATCTGCTGCTATTATCTGTTAATCAACTCCCTGCATGAGCGACGAACGGTCCCCAGCCATCGCTGAGCTTGCTTGGCCCGTGCCGATGTGGACCCAGGCATGGTGGCACTGCCAAGGGGATGCAGGTGCCTTCCCTGCTCTGGGGTTCCTGCTCCATCCCACTCCTGTTTTGGCTGCCAGAGCCCTCCTTAGCAATGCAGTGGGATATTTGTGCCCATCCCTCCGGGCTGGCTGGCAGGAATGCTGCATTGCTCATGCCACACCTGATGCATCCCGTGGTGCTGGCACGCTGCCGCTGTGCCTGAGCTGAGCACTTACTCTTTGGCCAGCCCTGGAAGGCTGCTGCCTGTCCCCAGATGGAGCTCGTCAGCATTCCCATGGGAGGAGAGACCAGGGATGTTGGCATCAGGCAGGGGATGTTCCCGTGGATGCCAGTCAGAGGCTATGGAATTTGAGAGAGCTGCACGGGGAAGAGGCAAATGAGGTGGCTCCGTGTCCCCTGTGCACCATCCCTTGGCTCTATGGGGACCCTTCCTGATCCTTGAGACATGGGGTGCCTGGGACTAGGCTGGCATCCCAACCACAGCACTGGGCAGTTGCTACTCCAGCTTCGGTGACCCGAGGTGGCCCATGACCCCCACCCGTGGTCTGCAGGTAGGAACCACCCCATGCGTGTGGATGGTGTTTGAGAGTAGGACGTTGGCCCCGGACAGAAGACCTTTCGGGACCCACAAGTTCATCCATGCCTCATTTCAAAAGCTCACGATCCAGAACAGCGCCCCAGAAGCAGTTCTGGGGGCCACAAGTAGGGGCTGTGCTGCAGCCCAGCTGCATCAAGCCCAGACAGCAGCAGGGAGCAAATCCTGGCGCTGAGCTTTTTGGTGTCCCTCTGGCCAAATCCTGCTCGTGTCCCGCCTGCGGGACCCCTGCCCTGCCCGCACCCTCGCCCGCTGCTGAGCAAGCGAAACCAAAGGATCTCCGTGTGCACTGGGAGGAGGCTGTTCTCCAGGCTGGCTTTGTGCAGAGCTGCATGTGGTCCCCAGCTGTCCCCTTCCCTCTGCCACCCTTCAAGCCTGTCCCCATCCTGGCTTTGCCGCAAACGAGCTCCCTCTCCTCCTTCCAACCTGCAAATCCCCTCTGGATGTAGGTGCAAAAGCCATATATTGTACGCAGCCTTTTCTAGAGTTAGGTGTTTAACAACTGGCTTTTAACTCTTGATATCGATAGAAGTACATGCACAGGTCTGAATCTAGAGACACCTTTCAATCTATATTCCAAGAGAGAGAACAAAACTCCACGGAGTAAAAGGAGAATTTAAATAAAATATATTTTTCTAACGTGCGTGCGGAGCTGAGATGGGCAGCGATGCCAGAGCTGGGGGGTTCCCCGTCCCTGGTTTTTGCACGGAGGTGAGTGATGTGTTTATAGGGAGCAGCCGTCCTGTTTTTAACTCTCTTCTGGATGAATGGCTGGAGGTTTTCTAGGAGTGTGGGTGAGCCCCATCCTGGCAGTGGGAATCAAGCTGACCTCATTCTCCTTTGCTTGTGGTGGCCTGGGGGCTGCCTACCTCGGTGAGAACAAATCCTCAGGTCAATCCAGCTATTAAAGGAGAGTTTTTGTTGCTATTCTGCCTTCCCGTGTGTTTGTGGAGCTGCCTGAGCACCCTGGCATCCACCACCCATCCCAGATCAGGGGCCGGATGTCCCCAGGATGTGGGAGTGACTGGCAGACCGCTCCTCTACTCCAACTTTAATTATATTTGATATTACTCCTGGACCTAAACCACTGATAACTCAACAAAAGCAGCCCCTTCTTGGGAGTTCTATTACCTTTACAGTGTTTCTAAAGACAGGTTTATTCAGGTGCGTGGTGGGAGAGGGGAGATTTACTGCTGGCTTTAATCTGTTGCCACCCATCCTTCCTCGGCTCTGGGGCAAGAGCAGGCTCCATGCGATTTATTCCTTTTCTCTTGGCCTATCACCCCTTCTCTGGAGTTGGTGAAATCCCTTTTTTTTGTATAGCATTGTGTTTGCAGTGATTGAGACATGGGCTGGATGTAATTTTTTCTGACAGACATTGTCTGTGGAAGGAGCAGCAATTCCTTCTGCCCCTTGGAAGCTGTTGAACCCCAAAAGCCAAGAGATAAAACAATTAAGAGCCAACATTGTGTGCAGCCCCTGTGAATCCTGGGCTGCAGCTTGCAAGGCAGAAGGGTGGGTGTGGGGAGTGGGGAAGGGGCTGCTCCAGCCCAGGGACCCCCCATTCACCCAGCCCAGGAAGCATCACCACCTCCACCAACCCCTTCAGAGCCCATAGCGAAAGGGCAGAGGAAACTCTCAGAGCAGCATCAGCATCAGCTTACTCTTTTACCCCCCCACCCTTGTGGCTTTAAGGATCACTGAAGCTTTTATGCCTTTATTTCACTGCAATTGCTTTTCTTTTTGGCAATGAAACAGAGCAATTGGAAGTCATTACCTCCCCGTAAGTGTGTGCAGCACATCTGGCTGAACACACACACACGCACCCCTGGCTGACAAGGGTCTGTGCCTTCGCCTCCATCCTGGCTAATGAAGGACCCGTGCGTGCACAGCCAAGCCTCAAGCAGAAGCTGAAGTTTTATGTTTTATTTTATTTTAATTTATTTATTAAATGCCAGGCTATTTTTTTACCACATGGGTCTGGCAGGCAATGATAAAATTTATATTACCCCTGGAAAGAGAAGCCAACCATCCTTTCTGCATCATTTTCCTGTGCAAAGCTCTTGACATGTAACAGCCACCCTGCTCTGCTGCCTCGATAATGCCATTAGCCCGGCTCGTTGGAGAGCACTGAAATGTGCAGGCGGGGTAGGCAACACTCAGCATTTCCACGATGACTTTTAAAAGCAGCAAATCTTTCCACTTGACTCAGTCTCAGCAAGCCCTGAGCATCCCTGGGCGGGAGCAGCCGGCTAACATAGCCCCAGCATGGGGCTGGGGCTGCCAGGAGGTGACCTTGACCACCCTCCTCCGGCTTCCTGCATTAAAAATCATCTTTATTTCTGCAGTCTCTCATTCCTGGGAGTGTTTTCCTGCCTCCTCCGTCCTGCACTGGCGGAGGTTGCAGCATTCTCCCTCCTGAATTGGATGGGTTATTCAGCTGTTGCCCTAGCAACGGCGTCTGCACCAAAACTCCCTGCATTTCCCCCAATTCCATGTGGGTTTTGTGCTCAGTGGGCCGGTCTCTGCAATGGAAGAGATGATGGTGGAGGAGATGATGACAGAGAGTGGCTTGGGCCAGGGCTCCCTTCCCCAGAAACAGTAGCAGATTCCCCTTTGAGGTGAATTCAGAGGGTTCTGGGCAATGATCATAGAATCATGCAATGGTTTGGGTTGGAAGGGACCTCAAAGCCCATCCAGTTCCAACACCCTGCCATGGGCACCTCCCACTGGACCAGGATGCTCAAAACCCCATCCAACCTGGCCTTGAACACCTCCAGGGATGGGGCAGCCACCACTTCTCTGGGCAATGCCATGATCCCAGCCATGCAAAGGATTCTGGGGGGCTCAGAATAGGTCGAAAGGAAGGGGCTCCCCCAGATTAAATCACGGATGAGGTTCGTGCTGCTGTTTAAATGAGAGAAAAATAACCCACATCAGGAGCGTAACACAGGCACTGTGACAGCACTTTCACAAAAGCTCAGTAATGGAGGGGCGATGCAAGTTATAAATCTGAGCAGCAGTAATATTCATCCCTGAGAAAAAGAAACATGTTTATTTATTGACTTTACTATTTTCCATAAAATTTACAGTTGAACGCAGCAGAGATAATTTAAACATGGCTTCAGCCTGCCTGGCATTGAGGAAAGGGTAACATGGTTATTCTTTTTTTTTTTCTTAATTCCAATTCCAAATCAAGGGTGTGATTTATCAGAGAAGGAAAGCACAGCTTTATTTCAGGGCCCTGGCAGCTAATTGAAAAAAGAGCAGTCATTACGGATGGTAATGTGTTCCACAGAAATGATTTTGGAGTATTCTGGAGTAATTTCCCAGCTGGGTGTGTGAAATGAGACCTGGCCCCAAGTTCAGGGCCCTGCGAGCAGTGCATAAATACAAAGAGGCAGCAGCAGGAAGAGGGCATGGACAGGCAGGAGGAAGGTTTGGCATACTGCAAGGATGCACCAGGTGAGGACCCATCCTGCTGTTGGCTCCCAGTGTGCTGCAGCACCATCACTGGACGTCCAGGGATGCTGAGCCCCACGGCACATGGAGCTCCCTGGGACCCCAATGAGCTCACAGGGTGGGGACAAGGTGGGGTGGCTGTGGCTGGACAACAGCGTCCTGGGGTTGTGGACTTGAGTTCTGGGCTGGAGGTTGGTGTCCTAAGGACGTGAGTCAGTGTTCCAGGGCTGGGCATGGGGGTTGTGGGCTGTAGGTTGTAGTCCTAGGGATGGGGGTCAGGGTCCTAGGGGTGGGATTGCAGTCCTGGGTTGGGAGTCAGGGTTCCAGGGCTGGGCACATTGTTCCTGGGCTTGAGATCGGTGCCCAAAACCTGCTGCTTTTCTTTTCTGCCCTCACCTACCCTAAAATCATGATCCCTGGGTCAGACTGAATCGCAGCTCTCGTGGGGGTGGTGGTGTCTCTGGATGCCATTCACCCTTTAACTGCCAGATGCCAAACCCAGGTACCCCCCTGGTTATCAATTTCACCATCTCCTGCCCCAAAAGGGGCTGCAAAGCCTGGCTGGGCACTGCCACTGTGTCGGCACCGAGCCGGCCCCGGAGCTGTGGCTCCCACCGAGCCTCTTCCCTGCTCGCTAATTACATTTGTTGCGTGCTGCCCTCCAGCTGGCCTTGGTGTCGTTAGCCTCCTGCTGGCATTAATCAAGAGGACGGCGTTAATTCATAGCTAAGGCTGTCTCCCAGTGGAGCAGCGAGTCTACCAGTCCCTGCAGGAGCGGGGTGGAGCGAGGTCAGTGGGACGCATCCAAAGCCCCACGGTTTTGGACTTCCCATCCTCACAGGGGACTGCAGCCCGGCACGGCAGGGTGGGCTTCTCTCCTCTAGATGAACAGAATCTCTGGCACTGCAAAAGAACCCCAAAGGAGCTGAAAGAATGCATCCTCGCCCACCCAGGGCTGTGGCAGTGACTCCTGGGGGATTTAGGCGTTATCAGAGGAATTAGGGCAATATTGAGCTGTGCTTTTTTGCTATTCTGCCAAAAGGGAAGGAAAACAATCTGCTTGAAGAGGCTCTTGCGTGCTGAGGGGTTCTGCTGCTGAAGTTTTGTGATGAGTATTTCTACTCTGTTCCTGTTTTGTATATATGCATTTTTAATGCTCTCTGTTTGATCTGTCTTGCTGCCTGTCTCGAAGGGTGACAGGGCAACAGAAATCACCAGCATTCCTCAGAGAAGCCTGCCCAGTGCCTGCTGGCTTACAGAGTCCAGTAGGCAAAACCCAGGGCATTTTTCCCTTCTCTTCCCCATCCTAATCCCAAACCCTGCTGTGACGGTGCAAGGGGGAATCAGCACTGGAAGGGGGTGGAGCACCAACACTCTGCTTGTTCCAGGGTGTGTGGATGGATGTTGGGGTGGGGGGGACAGAGCACTGGGAGCCCACAGGGGTGCAGGAGCTGCCCCCCCTCCCCACTGCCCTGTCCCCCCAAACAGCTCACGTGGACCTGAGTGGGCTCGTGGGATGTAGGAGGTGATGGGTGGAACCACCCTCTAAGACGCAGACAGCTCTCAAGCAGAGCCCCATCTCAGCGCTGGCATTAATAATTCCTTTTTCAAATCAGTATAACAGAGCGTTTGCCAGATCTTATCTGACAGAGAACACGCTGGGCTGACACGAACCCGGGGGGAGAGGCTGGCGGCGGCTCGGTGCACAGATTAACAGCAGACAGCAGGGAGCAGCCACCGGCCCCGCTGCCGGGCTCAGCTCCCCGTGGGAGCACAGGGGAAACGATGCTCTTTTAGCTCCTTTCCTTTTTTTTTTGCACAGCTACTTTTTTTTTTCCCCCATAAAGAGGCTTTTGGCCTCTTCAGAGACAAATTAAAGGGGGAACCCACAGAGAGCATCTTTGGAAGATCTCCCGCGTAAGAGGCTCTCAGCACCACGCTCACATCTCAGTTGTTGCCACCTGGCCTTGAAGCCTCAGCCTTGCATCCTCTCTGCTCCCAGTGGCATTCCTGTAATTCCAGATTCAACCCCAGGGATCAGAAATACACAGTGACTGCTTACTGAAAACCTTAGGATCTTTCCCTCTCCACGCAAGGAGCTTGAGCACGTACCGGGGACATTTGCATGTAAAACAGGTTTTTTTATTAAATAGGCAAACAGGTACAAAGGCAAACTCAAATATTAGGTTTCCCAAGCTGTCATTATAATGATGATTTAACCCAAGTTAAATGTACCAAGTCATCTTTTTTTTTTTTTTGGAAAGCTGTTTGTGGTAATAAGAAATGGGCTTGAAAATCCCAGCCATAAAAATGAGAGAGGAGCATCCCCACTCCAGCACAGCCCGGGAGCACCGCATCGCTGGACCGAGGGGCAAGGGCATGGTACAGGGTCCTCTGGGGGCAAGGGCTACCCAGCTCCACCCTGTCCCATGCAAGTTGACCCACTTTGACCAGAAACCCATCCCACAACAGGGAAAGGCAAGCCCAGACGCACTGGCTGTTCCTGCCCCAGCTCTTCAGTTGCCCCAGACCTCCAGCTCAAAAAGCATCAGTGGCTGCTGACTCCAGGCTGCACCCCATCCCTTCTGTCCCCTGAACTGGTATTGGGCTCCTGCCCTGCCTCTGCTAGTTCTGTGTGTCCCCTTCACCTCCCTGAGCTGCTGCCTGTCCATCTGCCCTGTCCGTCCCATCTGTCCTGTCTGACCGCTAATAGGAACCCTGAGACCTTTCAGCAGGCAATTAAACGCTGTGTAATATGAGCGAGGGGAGCCAACTCCCACTGCCAAACCCTTCCTTCCCTGCAGTCTCCTCTGTCACAGCTTCTTCTAAGGCTATGCACCATGCACAGGTTTGGTGGGAAAAATCCATGCGGATGGTCCCCACAGGCAGCTCAGCACTGGGAGCAGAACCAGGCCCGGCCACAGCACATGGTGTGGCCCAAGGTTGGGACATTGCTCCCTGGGAAAGTGGCCAGATCTGCTCAGCACTGGGTCCCAGCCCCTAGGAGATGTGGAGACACTTGTGGCTGGATGCTGGGTGCTCTGCAGCCACCCTGTGTTATTGAGAGCAGCACCCAAGAGGTGGCAATCACCAATCTGCCATTAATTTGCCTTAAAATCCCCATCTCTGCTGCTGGGATGAGGTTGAACAACCTTTATTTTTCAGAATACATCCCCACCCCTCTGCACCCCACTTTTAGCAGACTGGATCTGCAGCATCCCCTTCAACCATGGGCTTGCCACGGGGTGGGGTGGGCAAACATGCCCCAGCACACACCACCCAGCAGCACCAAAACTGCAGCCAAACACACCGGATCCATCAGCATCCCTGTTCCAGGGGTGCTGTGGGCAGTGCCAGGGGCCAGCAGGGCAGGGATGCAGCAGGCAGCACCAAGTCCCTCTGCTCCTTGGAGATGGGAGAGAACACCCAGAGCTTCACAGGGTGCAGGTGCTCCCCATCACACCAACACCAACATGGTTAAGCAGCTCAAGGTAGCTCAGCCCCCAGTGCTGGGTGTGGAGGGGACACAGGATAATGTGGCTGAAATCCAGCTCCCACCACAGGGTCCGCTATTATCCGTGGTGTTCCTGCAGCTCAGGGCTGCAGCTCAATTACTGAGGCGTTGTGATTTGGTTTGTATCTGTGTCTGGCATGATCTGCTGGTGGAGCCTGTAAATAGCTCCGTGCCTTCTCCTGAGAGCTGCCTCTTCACTTTTTTTTCCCATTTCTTGTTTTCTAAAAAAGCAAGATGTGAATAAATATCTCAGCCTTTGTGGGCACCTGTGAGCAGACTCTCAATTGCCGGTGTGCTGGACTCTGCACAAAGCTTCTCTGAGCATCACATGGGCTGGGATGCCCATGGACATGTCCCCCAAAGACCCTCTAGAATGTCCCCAGTGCCACCAAGGACTGCCTGAACCCAGCTCCAGGGATCAACTCCACTCCAGCACCTGGTGCAGGTAGAGGACTCAGTCATTTCTCACTTTCCTGGGAGGGAGAGGCTGTGGGTGACACAGAGAAACCAACACATAAATAAGCAGGACACTGGTGTCATAGTTAGGAGGCCCAAATTGTGAAGGATCTCCCAAATTAACTGTGCATGAAATTGCATTGAGAGGGTGGCTCGGCCCATCCTTCACCGCAGAGATTTGTGTGCGGTGGCAGTCTCCCACCAGAGATGGGTTTGCAGCCTGGCCAGGAAGAGACAAAGCCTTCCCACAGGACCTACTGATCACACCAGGGAGCAGCCATCAGTGGAGCCAGTTCCCAGGTCCACCTGGCTCCAGGAGGGGACAGCAGCTCCTCCCCCAGGACCTCATTCCCCAGCACATGGACCTGCTCCCCAGTGCCACCCAGGCACTTCGCAAGGAGCTGCTGGGATTCCTGGCCCCAAGCATCTCTGCAAGATGTACCATATGAAATATGTCCATCAAAGTGGGGTTTGTTCAAAAGGCACCTTGTATGAATCTTTCCCTCTTTTTCGTCCCAGATTTCCATGTTGGTGACCCAGTCCCCCACCCTGGCAGGTGCCCTCAGTCTGGATTACTTAGAAGACATGATATCTCCTAGTACATCAAGGTTGGGATATTCAAACCCATGTCATGAAGACACTTCCCAGGGCCTCTCTGGGTACCAAGTGCTCACAACACAGTTTAAAACTTTTTGCACCAATACCAGTGTAGTTTAGGACTGTAACATGAGTAGCTGTGTTCATACATAGGACATAGGAAGGCCATCACCAGTTTTGCCATAGCAGGTATCCGTGGTGGCCGCCTACTCATCTTGGGAGCCTGGGTGGGTGCCTTCCCAGTCACATCCTCTGCCCAGTTCCCGAATAAAGATGTCTCTGGAAATGAGGAATGTTGTTACCAGGCCAGGCAATGCACAGATTAGACAGGAATGCCCTGAAAGGTTTTCTTTAATAGTTTGGTGCAATCATCTTTGCAATCGCAAAGAAAGGTTAAGGATGGTTGTATCTTCTCCATGTGCACAGAACAGTGGTCTCCAGCACCTGCCAGCCCCCAAGCAAGACCAGTCAAAGAATATATTGTAGGACAGCACTGGACCATGCTTGTCCCACACCAGAGGCCACTGCAAGGGTGGCCACGAGCAACATCAGAGGACTATGGCCTCCTGCAGGCATCCAGGTTGGGTTTAGAGGACTGTTGTCTCCTTCTCGGTCATTGAAGACATCTTGGAGAAGCTTCTGTGAACGATGCTGGAGTGGCCCATCTCCTCGCTGAGAGCATTCACCAGTCTGGAAAGGATGGTGACCTTAAACTTCTTAAAGTCTTGGCCCATGAAGACGTAGAGAACAGGGTTCATACAGCTGTTGGAGGCAGCGAGTGCCGTGGTTATGGGGATGCTGATCTCAAACACAGAGTGTGGGATCATGTCAGGCTTTGTTTCCAGGAGATTAAGCAGATGGTAGGGACTCCAGCAAAGGAAGAAGGTGACTATAATGGTGATGATGATCTTGAAGGGCTTTTTAGACTTGGCAAGGCGATTTCGACGCAAGTTGAAGACGATGGCAATGTAGCAGAAAGTGATGATGGTTATGGGAAGGATGTACCCAGCGAGGAACCTGGTGATGTTCACCGTTCGGTGCCTCATTAGTGCCAGGGCTTGGTAAGACTTATTCCTGGAGAGGGAAAAGTTGCTAAAACAAATGACAGAGTTGCGAGCTTGCGCCGTGTCTCGGAAGACAAGAGATGGGCAGCTCATAATGATGCCAACAGTCCAGATAACCAAGCACACTAAGTACGCAAGGTTGGTTGTCCGATGGTTTTGAGACCACACGGGAAAAACCACCGACACGTAGCGGTCAAAGCTGATGGTGGTGAGCAGAAGGACACTGGTGTACATGTTGAGGATGAGGAGGAAGGAGTTCAACTTACACATGACCGTCCCAAAGATCCAGTTGTACCGCATGGCCGTGTAAGTAATGTTTATGGGCAGGAAGATGTTGAAGAGGAAGTCGGCCACAGCCAGGTTGAGGAACCAGACAGCATTGACCGACTTCTTCATCTTCAGAGTTATGATTGCAATGACAAGGCCGTTCCCCAGGATGCCCAACACGCAGGACACGCTGTAGATGATGACAGAGATGATCCTTGCAATGTCCTTTGGGTCGTGGGTTGGCTCTGTCCACATGCTGCTGGTGTCCTCATAGGTGTAATCTGGGTAGTCGCTGTAGTTATCAACATCATCCAAGTAATTGGACAAATTGGAAAGTGCCATTATCTGTAAACAAACCACAGCTGGGTCACTCCCGGACTCTCTGACTGCACAGCCCATGGGAGGGACACTGGAGAGAGGGGACAGGGCACACAGATACCAGGGGTCCCATGGGGATCCCACTGCTGGCCCTGGGGGAAGATGCTACCGCATCTCCTCACCGGTTTTGCACCTCCTGACAAAGACACATCAGCTCCCTGAGCCACAGGACGTGATTCAGTCTCTGGTCTCCACCAGGATGTGGCTGTAGCCTCATCCTGCAAAAAATGTCTACTACCCGCCTACTTGCAGGAGGAAAATTAGGATGGTGCTTATTAACAGCTCATTAACAGCTTTGAGACCTTCCAATCTGCAAAGCTTTATGGCTCTTCTCCTTTTTTTCCCCTGAGTATCCAACAAATTGGACTGAAAACCCAGCAAGCAGCAAACTACCTATGATCAAACTGGTGTTACCCCCTCTCACCTCTCCTCTCTGGGTGCTCCACGGCTCAATGCCCGTCAGGATGGGGAGAGGCAGCAGTTCAACGTCCCACGGCACCAAGGCAGCTCCCTCCGTGTGGGTCTAGGGATGGATCTGTAATATTAAATTTGAGATCAAAGGAAGGCCAAGGATGTGGGGTTAAGGGAGGAAACAGAGCCTCAGCCACCACGATTTAACCCTGTGCATCCTCCCTGCTGGGCTGGTGCTGCCCCACGCCTCGGAGGGCTGCACTGGCATGGGGATTTGGTGAAGTTGGGGTATTGTGATTCCAGCAGCTTTCCAGATAACCCAGTACAGAAATCTTGTACCACACACTTGGTACAAGCATCTGACACGAGCCAGCATCAGCAGGTCCATGCAAAGAAACCTACTATCAAGCCCAAGGTAATGCTATTATAAATAATTAAAGCAATCAATATGCGTGAGGTGCCTGGACTCTCGTGGGGTTATTTCTCTGATTGAATTGGTGCCCTTCATATTTTGAAATGTTAATTGCCATAACTAACAGTGCTCTTTTTGCCATAATCAGAAGCTGCCCTCCACCAGCCCCTGTTAAGTGGGTTCAACCACTCCCCTGTGAGCAGTCACAGTGGGTTAAAGCCAAGGGCCACCAGCAAAGCCTGAGCATGCTGGAGCCAGCTGCTGTGGGCCCTGAGAGGGGTGAGATCCGTGCAAACCCCAGCACGGGGCATCACACCCGACCCTGCTCCTGCAGGAAGGACGTGGCTCTGCCCACCTAAGCTGGACCCTCCTATTCTCAGGGAGTTTCAGCTCAAAGGTTCCCTTGAGCATCACCTTTCCCACCAGCCCAGCTTTGAAATCCCTGTGGCATTTGTGTTGTAACCTATTGTTCCTCTCTGACCTTTTCCTCCTGTTCCTTCCTGCAATTGCTGCTGCTTCCATCGCTGCAAAGTTCCCAGCCAGGGGCTTAAATCACAGCCACAAATCGTCTCCCCCCTTCCTGAGTTCCAGGAGAAGATAAGTGGCCAGAATAAATAAGGTTTTAGTGCAAAGCTTGCGAATTAGTTTGAGCTGGAAGGAGGCCTTGCCCAGGCAAAACCTTGATCATCAAAAGGATGAATTAAAGTCGATGATCCGGTGGAAGTAACGGTGTCAGCAGAACTGGTTGTTATGGCGCTGGCTATTAACACTCCTGGGTAATGAGCCGTCCTGGCCAACGCCTCTGCAGACCAGTGGCTTTCATGTCATCACCTTTCCAAAGACAAAGCTGCAGAGAGGTGAGGGGGCCCAGAGCCTAGGATCCACCCCACCCCATTGCACTGCATCCCACCCTGCTCCGCTCCATCCCACGCCAACCCCCTCAGCCAGAGAGCCCCAAAGCTCCAAGGACTCCCTGTCACTGGGGAGAAAAGCAAATGCCATCCACGTGCCATTTCCACCATGGTGACACCTCTGTCCCTCACCATCACAAGGTCAGCAAGACCCCACATGTGCTGCAGCACCCATCAGTTCCCTGCTCAGGGCAGGCAGGAGGGGTTCTTGGAGGTTTAGAATCATAGAAACATAGAATAGTTTGGGTTGGAAGGGACCTTAAAGATCATCCAGCTCCAACCACCTGCCATGGGCAGGGACACCTCCCACTGGACCAGGCTGCTCAAAGCCCCTTCCAGCCTGGCCTTGAACACTTCCAGGGTGGGGGCATCCACAACTTTATAGGCTCCGCTTCCAAATGTGCCCAGTTATATATTTTTAATGCGAAATCTCCTCTTTTTTATAATTTTTTAATCGCTGAACCCAGTGAGCGTGATTGACATTCAACTTGACATTTCAAAGCTGTATTTAATGGATTATTTATTTGAATTGTCTGTTTACTTTGCTCTCCCCCACTTTCTTTTCTTCTAGTCTTAATATTTGCCTTTCTCAAGGCAGGCAGATATAAAAGAATAACCCACCCATATCTCTGCCAGGTTGGGCAGGGGGGTGGCCCTGGTCCCCACTCGGGATAAGGGGTGAGGGTGGATGGAGAGAAGCAGAAGTGGCAGGGCTCTGTTTGGCAGATGATGAATTTGTTATGAGGGCTCACCCGGAGCTATTGCAAACCCAAGAGAGTGGACACACAGGTGCCAAACCCACAGTGCTGGGCACTGGGAGCAGGATGGGCCCTGGGAGCTGGAGCCCAGACCTGCTGGAAAATTATCCAGCAAATTCTCACTCAAAACCCTGCCAAAAATGGGGAGCCTGAGAGGAAGCTGCATGAAACCTCATTTCTCACTGCAAGAAAATCCCAAAGTTTGGGAAAACAAGCCACACAATCACGAACGTGTTTCAATGCTCCCCTCTGCTTTGAAAATACCCAGCTCAAGCCAAAACCACTTCGCTTTCCACTTGGTCTCTTCATCTTTGTTCTCCTGCCTCAACAAAAAAGGGGACAGGATCTACCCAAAATAGCCGTTTAGTCCTGCCAGCCGCCGACAGCCCCGTCATCCCCACAGCTGTATTTGTCTTGGTACCCAGGGAAGGCTGAGCCCAGCCCACGGGCGCCGGGGTGGGATTCCCGACGGGCGGCTCGCACATCGGCAGCATCCCGGCGCGCACCGGGGGAGGATGAGGTCAGGGATGTTGTTCTTGGGAAGGCAACAGGAAATAGAGAGAACAGCAGAAAATGTTCAAATGCAGCTTTTCGAGGCGAAAGCTCTTCCGTAGCCAACCCAGACGGGCGGAGGACGGATGTGACCGGGGCTACAGGGAAACAGGGGGAGCTCAGTTGGATCCGCGTGCCAGGGACACGGCCAAGGAAGGCAGAGGTCGCTCAGCATCCTAGAAGCAGGTACCACCTGAGTTCTCAGCTGCCTGCACCAGGTGCTTACAGAGGCAGGCAGGCTGCCAGCCTTCTGCCTCCCCCAGTGCCTGTGGGCAATGCTTTTACTGGAGGCACTGCTAGACTTTGGGGGAGAAAAATCAAATAAAATCAAATAAAAATCAAATAAAATAAGCAGACCAGCTTTTGAGCCCACAAAATCCTATCCGAGCTGTCAAAGTGCATTGTGTTTTTACCTGCATGATGTCATGAAACCAGGCTGGGACCAGCGTATGCCTGTGCAGGGGTCCCCACAAGCTCTCTAACAGTGGGGAAAATTGGGGTGCCCTTGGGTTACTGCTTGTCCCCCACAGCACCTGCTCAGCACCTGAAGGGTGCAAGCGATGCCCAAAGACATCCCCGGGGAAACAAGTGGATGACCAGGGTTGGCTCTGCTCACCCTGCCTGCACCCCTGCCTGCACCCCTGCCTGCACAGCCGCTGCCACCCTCGAGCAGCTGCTCTGTCTTTTTCTCATTTGAGCATTTCCCCTCTCCTCCTCCTTCCCAGCAGCGGTTGCTGAGGTCCCCGCGTACCCCAAACCCAAACCCGCTTCCTCCAGCACACGTGGGGGAGTGTGGCCAGGCTGCCCACGCAGCACAGGCAGCCCCAGCACAGCCCAGTGCTGTGAGAGATGGGAATTGCAGGCAGATGTTTGGGAGAAACACATGGTCGCTTGTCTAAGGCAGCTTTGGGATGGGCACAGGGTGAAGCAACATCTTGATGGCCTCTGGGACCTACCAGCACCGGTCTCTGAGCCCTATCATAGCCCTGGCTTTCTCCCCCTGGCAGACACTGGTCCCGGTCTGAAGTGGGCTCGTTGCTCTGGTTGAACTCATGTCCCACCCCAAGGGCTGGATCCTGAGCACGGTGATCTCCCGTCACAGTCAGCAGGAGCATGCTCTGGGGAATATAGATATATGCCCCATCCCAGGCTGGCACCTGAGTTCACCCCATCCATCCCTCTTGCATTTGTATTTTTCCAACCCAGGGTTACATGGGAGGGATTCCCTCGTTGGGATCCAGTGTCCAGCCCTGTGGTGGCAGCTCCCAGTTCCATGCAAGGCATTGCAGATGCTCAGGGTAGGGCAAGCAACCAGAAGGAAAGGGAAAGCAGCTCTGGGTACCCAGCTCCAATTCACCCTTATTTTAGCTAGCAATTTCCATGGCAACAGCTGCTGCAGGCAGAGGTGCTGTGCAGCATCCTGGTCCCCGCAAGGATGGAGCTCCAGCCCTTGGTGTAAATTGGCCACCAGCTACATGCCCGCCAAAACAGAGCTCAGACCACATCACTGCAACACCCCAAGCCCTGGCCTGCCCAAAAGCTGCTCCACAGCTGCAGCCACAGCCCTGCCACCCATCCCTGAACCCACTGTCCAGCTCCAGCCTATTGAGAAGGAGACAGGGGTTCAGGATGCCACAGGAGAGGCAGCAGCATGTTTGGGCACCTAAACCAGCCTGATACTGAGCACATGAGATCCTGCCAGTGAGGATTTGGGTTGGCAGCTCCCCCAAGCCACCAGCTTGCAAGGGACCCCCAAAGCAGAGGTAGGGGGCAAAGCCAGTCCCCACAGGGGAAACTGAGGCACCGAGCTCTGCCCGAAGGACAGAGGGGAAGCCTGAGCCCTACCTGAATCCATGGCACTCAGACACATCCCTGTTCCGCCTCCTTGGAGCAGCCCTCTCCTCCTTGCTCTGCAGGACCCCCACACCCAGCAGTCTTCAGCATCCCCAGCTGCTCCCAGCCCGTGTGAACAGGAAAAAAAAAGGAGTAGCTGGGAAAAGCAGCCTTAAAAAAGCCAACTGTGCCCAGGGTGGGACAGAATAACAGCATGAGTCAGTGTTTATCTGGGCAGAGCCGACTGGGCTGGCGGGACAGGACCGGTCTGGATGGGATGGGTCCCCACAAGCTGCCCCCAGGCACAGTGTGGGGTCACCCCAATGGAGAGTGCACCCCAATCCAGCCAGAAACTGGTTTTTAAACTCAAAATACAGGTCATGCAAGGTTCTTCCCAGGGTAAAAGTCCTGCAGGAGCCCGGCAAGGGAACACAAAGTACCCGGGCTGTTAGGAGCCACCCCATTAGTAAAAGCCCAGTCACAGCCCTTTGCTGCCCATCCTTTCTTTTCTTGTGAAGGGTTGAGCCTTAAAGGGGAAAATCTTGGGCGTTTGTACCTACACAGGCAAGGATTTTCTTTAAAAAGGGCAGTTTGTGTTTCTGCGCTGCTTAAAATGACTTGAGCTGCTTCTGAGATAATAAAAGTTCTTTCATCTCCTCTTCTCTTTCTCTCTCTCTCTTTTTTTTTTATATATATATATATATAGGTTGCTATTAAGCCCAGGCTTTCCTGGCACTTTGCAGGCAATAAAAAGGCCAATAAAATTCCCTTTTTTCTGAGCATCCTCCCTGCTGCATCACACCAGCTCAGACGGGTGAGAGAGGACATGAAACACTGCCATCCCAGGGCATTTGCGATCCCGGGGGATTTGCATCTCTTTTAGGGCTCCAGGACCTGCCTCAGCCCAGAGAGAAATTCCCTAACCACGGGTTGGGTTTATCACGGCTGCCTGGGGACAAAGCCAGCACACGCCTTGGGGACACCGTGCAGAGGTGAAAGGCAGCAGCTCGCGTACCACCTGTGGAGCCGCTCCAGCTGCTCTCACCCGCTCGAGATTTCGAGGGTACAAAGAGGAAGGGAAACCAAGAAAAGGAAACTGGTCTTTATCTCCTGCTGCCGGAGGGACCGACGTGACCGTGCCAGCAATGGGGGAAGGTCGGAGCTGGCAGAGCTCAGACCCCCCCCTCAAGTGAGAAAGTCACCCCGGATCCGTAGGAGCATCCTCCGGCCCCCGGCTCGCAGCTGCGCTCCGTGCTCCCAGCTGCATGCTGATCAACACAGCAAAGAAAAGTCCCCTGTTCTCCCTGTCCCCACCGAGGTGGCACTGCCGTGCTTTGAGGACAATCCCCCCCTAAATTCACATCCAGTTCCTGTCCCCTCCGTGCAGTTTTCCCACGTGCAAAGCCAGCACAGGGGCTCCCATCACTGCAGGCTGCACATCCCTTCTCCAAAAGAGCTGCGGATTTAATAGGCAATTAGGAAAAAAATAGGGGTTTGGGGCAGCGGGCGGCATCACCTCCTGGGTCCCAATGCACACTGGGTGTCAGGACCCCAGAAGTCACTGTAATCTGCTGTCCTCCGAAACCTAAACTCACTTTACAATAACAGGGAAGCAAAAAATGCCCACTGGATGCAAATCCCTTGAGCAAAGCAATTATTTTCAGCCAGCTGAAGCAAACCTCTCCCTCCCAAATATGTGTAAAATTATATATATTCATAAATACATATATATAAACCCAGAAGTACTTACATGAGCTTGATAAATCCTCAGAGTGTTTGAGTTACGGAGGCTGGATTACACATCTCTGCTGCTTCTATAATCTTATTAGGGGTTGCACAGAAATGACCCTTGGGGTTACATCATTTTAGCGTCCGAGCAGTGGGTGCTGTGGATATTGCTGAGCTTTCTCATCCCGAGAATGACACGCACATATTGCCAATGGGGGGATGAGTGAAAAACCACAGCCAGTGGCATAAACCAGCTGCTGGGCTCTGCACAGAGATGGGCAGTGCCTGAGAAGAGGGAAACGGTGCTCGGCAGGATGTGGGGACTTTGGACCTCTAGGCAGAGGTGCTTTCTTGCTCAATTAAGCTGTACACGGAGAGAGGACGGGGCAGCTGGCTGCCCTCGGTCCCATCCACCACGGCCCCTACAGTGCCCACATCCAGGGGACCCCCTGGGCAGCCTTTGTCAGTGCAAAAAAGCTGTGGGCTTGTTTCTCCTGGCAAGGGGTGAACGCAGCCGAAGGGATGTGATCCGGAATGCCACATATCCACCCTGAGCTGCCCATGTCCCTACTCCTCAGGGTGCCCACATCCCTTCCCCATCACCTGGGATGTCCCTGGCTTCGCACACACAGAAGAGGGGTAACCCAAAGCCATCTCTGGGGTGCATGGCAGAAGGGATGTGTGTCCTTCCCCCCGCCTCTCCATGCTGCTCCCTCCAGCACTCTCGCCAGGTCCTGCCTGTTCCCAGCTGTTTGTCCAGCTGAGCCCTACGCAATGAGGTGGACGTGGATCCGGCAGCGAATTCCCAGTGATGAATCAGCCTGTCCTGGTTTGCCCTGGGACCCCAAGCAGAGGGGCAGCAGCCACGCTCTGTGCCTGCGAGTCGGTGGTGATCGCCTGCAGCGAGCACGGTGCATTAGGTGATCCAGCATGGGCTGAACCAGGGAGGCCACAAACCTCCACCCCAAGCTGGGAAATCCCATTTCAAGGGAGATATACAACAAAAATACCTACATACACAGTGGCTGGACCAAAATTCATTGCTCTACACCTGCACCAGGCACCTGCACCAGGAGCATCACATTCAACCACAGACAATATTGATTTCATTTCCAGGTCTTGGTTTCAGCTGTGCACAAGGGAGAAATCCCAAATTCTTTGGAGCCATTGGCAAAGCAATGAGAAAACTGCCACGCAACCATGACACAGGGGACAGTGGCGATGCCCAGTGAGGAGCAATGCCTCTGGGGAGCTTGCAGCCACTGCCATGCCCCATGCAGGTGGGGACAGTAACCCCTGTTGTGTGTGGCCGAGTTCCCACAGAGGCTGAAAAAGAGGAATTTGAGCCCAGGCTGATATCTGTTTTTGCACAATGTCGTGTTTCAACATCCTCCACAGCTGAATCAGGAGGAAACTTGCTGATGCGCTCAGACCAGCGGGTCCGGCCCAGAGAAAGGAGAAGAAACACAAAAAGCCCAGATGTGGGCAGAGGCGAGGATTTGTCAATCCAGGCAGCTCGTGACTGGCATGCTGGCATCCCACTTCAGGGGCTTGTGGGACCCTGGGATGGGGCAGCAGCTCCCCAGGGTGTTGAGTACCAGCAGCTGTGCAGAGTATACCATGCTTGAGGCATTTGTGGCATGAGGCAGGTCCCCAGTGAGATGCAAACAGTTTGCACCCCGATGTGCCCAGGCAAAGCAGTTCCCCCACATCAGTGTTAAATGCAGTTCACTCCCAAAAGCAATTAAAATATACGAGAAACTTAGTCCTGGCTGGGATGGGTTGCACAGGCTGGCTCTGCCCCATGGCCCTGCCAGGACAGGACCCATCCTGTCCTCTCCTATAGTAACACACCCCAGTCCCCCCAAGTATCCTCCAGCAACCTTTCCAAATACCTTGCACAGTGCCACGCTCTCCTGCTGCTCTGTGCCAGGGAGGACCAAGTCGAGGTGCCAGGGCACCCTGTGCCCAGCGAGGAAGAGGAGTTGCTCAGCCCAGCCCCAATGCTGAAGGCTTGCCGGGAGCAAGCGAGCTCTCATCCCCACGTGGACCCTGGTGCTGTGGGGCCAAGCACAGGCACAGCACCACTCCCCACCGGTTTTAAGGGCGAGGGGAGGGGGAAGGAGTTGCGGCCGCATCCATCACTGGGGTTTTCTTGGCAGCACGATGCTCCGCGAGCAGCAGCTGGGAGAGGGTGTGACGCTGGGAGCTGGGAACGTTGGCCCAGATCCTGCCACAACCCAGCGTGAGGAAGCAACAAGCGGCTTCCCAAAGGGCCTCCTTTCCTGTCCCGTCCCCCTGGCTGGGAACACACCACCCTAACGAGGGCTAACGAAGAGCAGAGGGCTCCGCCGTGATGCTGGCCGCGGAGCCCAGGGGGAGGCAGGTGGCTGCCAGCCACCCCGCTGCACTGTCCCCACCCTGGGTCACCCGCTGTCCTCCGCTGCCCCCCCCGCAGCCGCCCCCAACTCCTTCCAAGACGTTGAGTCACTTCCCTTCCTCAAATCTGGCTCCCAAACGCTGCCGCTGCCGATCGGGGTTGGTTTCCCTGATGTCTTTCATTACCACCAGGATGCGGCAGCTGCTTCCAGGCAGCACCCCCAGCCTGCACAGCCCGCGGGGGACCCTGTGGCAGCAGCTTCATCACCCCCAGCACTATTAACATATGCACAGAACGACGTTTGTGGGGCACCAGGGGTCTGCGAGGCACTGGGTTCCCCCAGGCAGAAGGGATGGGGAAGGCTGGATGCGGGGATGGGGTTCAGAGGGACCTTGGCCCCCAGACCCAAATAAGAAGTTGGAACGTTTTCCAGGACAGCCCCCAGTTCAGAAGCATTGAGCAGCACAGTCCCAACCCACGCAGAGCAGGAGGTTCAGATAAATCCCACGCTTGATGTGGCACCAAGAAAATCCCTCCCCTCCCTGCGCAGCCCCCACAATTCTCAGCCACAGCCACCCCAGCCCCAGGTTTTAACCCATCTGAGATAAGAACCAGCACAGGGTTTGGGTCCCATGGTTTGGGTGCAAGGGCAGGACTTAGCCCAGAGAAGGAGCAGGATTTGCTCTGTCGGGACATACCAGCACTGGCTCAAGCGGCACTGGCACTGCCCTGGGTTTGCCACCCATCTCCCTAGCAGAAAGGATGTTCATACATTAAGAGTAACTAATTAGGGTCAATTAATTATCCTTGGCTGTAAAGGCAGCCCACAAAGCATTCTGTGGACTGAGTGAGTGAGGGGGGAAGTAATAACCATGAACAAATAACATCTCCTTCAGCGTGCTTGGAGTCAAACAGTGGGACTGCAAACCAGGTGGTGGAGGAGACCTGAAGAGATTCTCTGCCCAGGCAGTGCTGGATGGCACAGAGCCCGTGCATGGGACAGGGAGCATGGTGGGAGCTGGCAGCTCCCCAAAACCACTGCAGGATGTGGCGGGGCTCGGGATGCTCAGCCACGGATGTCGGTGTGTTTGGACTCGCCAAGGGCTGCCCTCAAGGCACAGCACCACAGGGATGCTGTGCTACAATGACAGAGCCCTGCAGCACCAAGGGGTCCTGAGCCAAGGCCCAGCACAACCTCAGTTTCCCCAGCAAGGCTGAGATTTGCAGACACCACAGCACTAGGATGGGAGCTGAGCAATGTGCCTGGGCAGGATCAGTCCATCCCCTTGCCACCAAGTCCTCTCCAAGGCACCTGCCTCTTCCACTGGGCAAGGCAGGATGCAGGACCCTGCTCACAGGCACTTAGTCCTGTGCTTAGCAAGATATGGTACTTAAAAACCTGCTGACACGGGATAAAATTTCACATCCCGAGTGTTTGTCCTGTGCTGCGGTTTGAGGTTTCCCTCAGCATCGCCTGCTCAGCAGACCACTGCAAAAAGCAGCAGGCTATGGAAGGGCAGAGACCCTGTTCCCAGGGGCAGCGACCGTGCAGAAACACGGTCAGCAGCTGTGGGGAAGAGCTCGGAGCAGAGGTTTGGGCCTGGCAGCTCCAGTGGCAATGTGAGGCACAAAACCCAGCAGAGTGCTTGGCACCCCTCACATCCCTGGCAAGCGCAGTGAGTGCCACCCACACCGAGCAAAGCAATTATAGCTCTAAAGTCAGTGAAAGGGGAGAACTGCTTGATTTAGGCTTTTTATAACCCCCCAAACCCCTCCCTGCCGAGCCCAGCAGGTCCGACCCAGCTGGTATGGGTGCTCATCCTCCTCCCCTCTCCTGTGCGGGTGGTGGGAACCTGCCTGAGTCATCCCGAAGCAGATGTCACACTTAATGTGGAAGAAATTGCATGAAGCTTTTCTCTCTCTGGGGGAGCTTTCCCCGTCATTCAGCAGTGCTTTCCCTCACCCTGGGCAGAAAAACCACACAGAATGGAAAAGGAGCTGCAAGGACGCAACATGGGGCTCCCAGTGCATTTCCCAGCCCCAAACCCTGCCCCGTTTCAGGGCTGGGTTTATTCCCCATGGATAACTATTGCCTTTCCCACGGGAGGGCTGTGGGGAGCTCATCCCTCCTGCACTTATCTTCTTGACCCTCTGCGGCCATGAGCTGCGTCTCCCGTTACTTCCTCGCCATCCAAGTGGAAATGAAAAGTCATTGCTCAAATAAAAAGCCCACATACAGGATGTCAAATAGACTCCTCGCTTTCCCCATTTCATTGATTTGATACAATCACAGAAAAAACAGTTCCAACCTTGTACAACTCAGGGCTTATAAATAGCAGGGCTCTGCACAGCCACATCTCTGCTGGGACAGCAGTGCCGGTGCCCACTGCGGTCCCAAGGCTGGAAACATTACTGCTGGACACATCGTGTCCCACCACATGCCAGGGCAGGGTCAGCCTGGCCAGGACATCCCTGGCACCGGTGGGCGGTTGCAAGGCTGGCACACAGAGCTGCTGTTCCAGCCCCAAACTGCCCTCCTGCTGTGCCCCTCAGCAACTTCCCCACCTCTGTTTGTCTCCTATTTTGCAGCATTTGTCCCCAGGCTGTGCCTCCCTCCTGGCACAGCTCTCGGATACCTCCTCCAGGGAGAGTGGACTGGATGATCTTGGAGGTCTTTTCCAACCTTAAGGATTCTAGGATTGGATGATTTGCCACACCATCCCAGTCACCACCATGCACTGGCTTTTACAGCTGATGTTCCATTCTGTTCCCTGCTGCCTTCATGTCCACAGTTGGGCTTCACGTGAGCAGAACACGCTCCCATAAGAAGAGGAGCTGCAGTCAGAAACACAAGGAAACACTCCTTCAACTCCTTCAGTGCACGCTGCGCCTTTCATGCCCTATAAAAGAAAGAGATTTAAAGCCAGCAGATCAGCCATGAGTTATACAGGCAAAGCATCCCTGAGGGCTCTGCAGAGTGCTGTTAGGTACTTGAGCTGTGCTCAGAAACACAAGTGGCAGAAGCAGGGAACCAATGAACACCCACGAGCTGGGGTTCAGCTTCAGCACTGCCCCTTCTTCCTGCCCAGCACCTGAAAAACATCCCTTGTAGAGCAGGGTTGGTGCAACAGGTTGGAAATACTCCTGGTGCGTGGCTCTGCTGCTGGTAGGACCCTACCTCAACAACAGCCCCGTGCATCAGCTGCCAGCTTCCCACTTCCACCCCCAAATGGGCTGAGAAGCAGGGCAGGGTGAGAGCTCAGCCCTGGGGAGAGCAGCTGAGCCCACCGGGACAGTGATGGGAATGGACGTGCCTGTGCTGGGTGATTTATTGGAGGTTTCTGATTTGCACAGGAGTTGTCAAGGGCCACTGACAGCTCCAGGCACAGGGATGAGGAATTGCCAGGCACGAGCACTTTGTTTTATTTTTAAACCCCAGCACAGCACATCCTTTCTGGCATTATCAAGTGCCTTGTTTCTTGCCTTCGAGCAACCCAGCAGGTGACAGACAGGACGTCATCCAGCCAGGGATTTACAAGCAGAGGTGGATCTTGGCACCAAATCCTGTCTGAGGCGCTGGGGGTTCCCTTTGAAACATGGGGAGCACCAGTGCTTGGGATGGTTGGACCCAGCAGCACTCCAGGGTCTATCTCTCCTCACCAGGAACCACTTTTCATCCTCAAGACAGCAAGGAAAGTTCAGGACAAACAACCAGCATCAGTTTCTCAGCAAGAACTGTCTACCAGCCTCACTCTTTTCCCAGAGGAGACTCTTTTCCCAGAGGAGACCCTGCTTCTGCCCAGAGCCACGTGGGAGAGGGAGAGAACAAGAGTTTCCTACAACTTTCTACCATAAAAAGGTATTTAGAGCAGTAAAACCTGTGAGGGAATAACGATTCCCTTTGCAAAGGGAGAGATGAGGAGCAGCACCAGGCTCCTGCAAGCAGTGCTTCATCCCCTGGGGCTCGTTAGCGGCTCGGGGCACTCAATAAGTTTCAGTGGGAATTAAAGAACGTTGCAGCTGTAATGAAAAGCAAGAGACGACACGTCCCGAGCATCACAGAGCACCCTGCCCTGGGCTCTCTGCCTGCAGCCACAGGCAGCGCTTCCCCAGCCAGGGGTGCGGGTGACCCAGCCCTGCTCACACCCACCAGCCCCCGACATCTGCCAAGAAAGCAATTAGTCTGGTAACGAGCACGTCATCAACCTGTGAGCCAGGCTCACCTCATCCTTCCCCTGGGACACGGCTAAGGGCTTTGGTGTGGCCACACGGGGCGTCTGCACAGCTTTAGTCTGCATCTCTCTCTCCTGCAGCTCCATTCACTACAAACCCAAGGGACTGGTTTGGGGTTTGCCTCCCCTCCTTACACCGTGGCTGCCCCGTGGCAGGCACTGACAGGGGGCACACGCTGGTGGCCCCAGCTGGCACATTCCCTGAGGCAGCACAGGCTCCAGTCCCATCACCCCCTGCTCGTGCAGACCCCTGCTAGGGGGACATCTCCCGGGTGCCAGAGATGAGCTTCATCTATCACGTAATTGCATCTCCCTTCAGCATCCTCCCTGCCCTGCTTTTGCCTCATCTCTGCCATTACTTCCAGCACTCAGGAATCAGCCCCTTCTACTCCCAGTGACGTGTCCAACAGCCCTTCAAGGAGGAGCTGGAAAAACAAACCAAGGGCCTGGGGCTGATATTCACAAACAGTCCCACAGTTCCCGGGCTCAAACAAGCAACAGGATTCCTTGGGAGCTTCCCTGTCCTCTCCCAGCACAGGGATCCCGCAGAAGTTCATATCTGGAGCTCATGGTCTGGAATAAGGAATCACCACCAGCATCTGCCCCAGCAAACATCCTTGGGTCACAGTCTCAAGGATGCTCACAGCCCAGCTCCAGGTGCTTCGTACAGTGCCAAAATCTCACAGCATCAGGACAGGAAACCTCCATCCTGCCCATCCACAAGAGAAGATTTTAAGGTTAAAACCATAACCATTTTAAAGTGATGCTTTCTTAAAGATGTTCCTTTAATTCCCACATCCAGGTTCCCTTCTCTTATTTTTTACAGCATGAGTGAAATTAAGAAACTCTCTCATTGAAACCCTCCCTCAGCAGAGACAAAATTTCTGTGACAGGGAACAGGTCTGATTCTGGCTGGTTTTCATTAATAAAGGGGAAAATGAGGTTATTTTCCTTCCCACCAGGGAAAGAGAGGTGGCCA
The DNA here is from genome assembly GCA_033558185.1 of Dromococcyx pavoninus. NCBI lineage: Eukaryota > Metazoa > Chordata > Aves > Cuculiformes > Neomorphidae > Dromococcyx > Dromococcyx pavoninus. The sequence continues at coordinate 24,030 of JAUMJL010000345.1, read as the reverse complement.
GTGCGAGCCCTTCATCCCACTATGACCATGTGGACGTGGTGGGGACCACGAAACAAGACTGCTGAGTAAGAGATTAAAACAACAATCATTTTGGCTCCTTTCTGTGAGTTCCCTATCAGTTCCTCTTCCCTCCATCAATTCATTTGAATTCCCTGCAGGATCCTCTCCATGTGTTTTGTTGTACAAGATTAATAGTGGATATAAAATGACATTTTTCACCTTGGGACATCACTATAAATCTGGAAAAAGCCCCAAAGAGCACTTCTCCATAAATATTCAGAGACTGAGCATGTGACTGAATCCTTTGGGATTCACAGCCACAAACAGGTTTCTCTGGGCCCTTCACATGCTGCTGCAGCACAGCAAACTCCTCTGTGCTCTTCCCCTCCTGGGAGGTGGTTTGGATACACAAGGACCAGAAAGGTGAACTTGCAATGCTTGCATTGCATGGCTTTTATCTAATTTTAAGGATTTTTATCCCCCAGCTCTCCAGCAGAGGCGGGAGGGAATGACTCCACAACTCCTTACAGGCAGAGCGAGCTGGCACATGAGGATGCTGTGCAAGTGTGTGCTTTATTATCCTTAAACCAGGTTCATGGCCAGGAATTTTCTGATTCCAGCACAGGTCTTCTCCACTCTGCACCCCCAATTTACCCCAAAATTGTTAATTTTGGCAGAAGTGAGCATTTTCTCCACGTGCTGTGTCACCCTAAGACCCTTTCCTGCTGAAATGTGGCATTTGTCTCTTTTTCTCTGACTCAGAGCACACTTTTTTTAACATGACGTCATTAACAAACCACTTCAGGCCTGGTCTGCTGGCGTCTGCATCTCAGAAGGAAAAAACCTTTGGGTTTGGAAAACAGCAAGACTTGGGCATTTGGGGTCGTGCAAATCTCGGGTGGACTTTGGTGGGCACGAGGATGCAGCTTGGATGCCCCATCCTGAGGTCCCTGCTGTCCTCATTGGATGGCACCAACCCCTGGTCCTGGGGGAATGAAGGGTGGGGAAGAGTTAAAACCAGCTCTGCTAGGGCTCTGGGTTTGGATGCCAAACATCCCACTGGGCAGAGGGAGGATGCTAACGGGTTGGCTACAAAGCTGCTGAAGCTTAGTACCAGCTCATCTTTCACGCTACACTTCAGTATCACCCTAAAAATCCTCAGGCTGTGCTTCTCCCCCAGCCCACCAGGGTCCACAGGGGCCAGATACAAAGTACAGGTAGAGGAGAGTGTTCCTGTAATCTCATGGCAAAAATAGAACCATTGATGTGACACAGCTGATAAACCCCTCAGGAAATACCCAATAATTTAAGCCACCAGCTGGATTTGTCTTAATAACAGCAAAGGGTTTCAACTGCACAAACCTGATCATGAAACCTTCTTTTGTCTTTATGATTTTTTTAATATATAAATCCAGTTTTCTTGCAATTAATTTCTGGGCCCTCACTGCTCACAGAGCAAGACTTTGTAGAGACAAGTGTTTTGGCAGTTGGCTGGTGCTCTCCAATCTTGATGATGGCCTCACCCTGCTTCCCATTGCTGACAGCCAGTGGGGATGGGTGCAGGGATGCCGGGCACTGGGCTGGGAAGTGGCACGGCTGCTGCTTCATTGCGGGAAGGCTCAGCATCCCTGCCAGGTCTCATCTGGCTCTGAGCAAGTGATGCCATTTTCGGTCTCATTTTTGGAGTGGCCTTGGTGCAGGTCCCCAGGGCTCTGCTCCCCCCTGCACTGTTAAAAATAACAGCAAAATATGTTTTATTCCTGAGCCTGTGCCAGCAATGGGACTATTTCTGGAGTGATGAGAGAATCACTCGGCAGTGCTGGAGGAGCTGCAGAGATACCTACACCCTCACCAAGGTCCTCCCTTGGCTTCTTCCTGCAGCCAGACACGGCTCCAGCGTCCTGATGTCCAGACTCAGCCTGTACTGGCTGCACTCCTCCCCCAGCACTGGCACAACAGGCAGAAACCTGCTCCCAAAATGCACCCATTGCCTGGAAATTATTATCAAAAATAAAGAAATGTTGGGATTTATCAAAAGAGATTAATTAGTGCTGCTGATGGAAGGCAGATCCAGAATTTGTCTTGGAAAGAAAACAAATCAGAGCCCAAAAGGGAGCACGGGGAGGGAAAGCCGTGCCGCAGAGCTGCACGCAAATGTTCCGTGTCACATTATACAGAATTAATGCTTCGGCTCGTCTGCGCAGATGAGAAGGCTTTAACCTAAAGAATCAATTAAGTTTCCTCACAGACAGCCTAATCTAACCCAGGGGGCACGCTGGGGGGGCAGAGCCCCTTGCCTCTCTTGGTGGCAGCCGTAAATCCCTGCCTCGTTACGGCTCTGATCTTCAAAACACCAGGAGCCTTTTGCTGCAGCTCCAGCCAGGTGCAGAGTTGACTCCAGCCAGGTGGAAACCACAGCCTAGAAGCAAAAGCCATCATTTATTGCTAAGCAGATCTAGAGTGGGGAAGAGGAAACGTTAGCCCACTGTCACCTCGCTGGCTCTGGCTGTCAGTGTCCCTTCCTGGCTGGAGCAGTCCAGCATCACCCATCCATCTGTTTATCTGTCCAGACCACTCCAACATCATTCATCCCTCTGGACCACTCTGAACCCACTCAGCCTCACCCTCCTGGCCATGCACCCAGTGCTGTCCATCCATCCATCCATCCATCCATCCATCCATCCATCCATCCATCCATCCATCCCAACAACTCCAAGCCTGATCCAACACCACCCATCTCATTGTCTGTCTGAAATCAACAGCACAGGGCAACACAAACAGTACTGGAGCCCCATTCCCTGCATCCCAGTGGCTTGTGCACCCATTCACAGCCTGGTGGGAACACACAGCTCTTTCCCCTCTGACTCAAGAGTGATGGTTTGAAACATTTCCTGTGGTTTCACAGGGCTGCATCCTGCACTGAGAAAGCATCTTGAGGATTGCCCAGAACAGGCTGATCCTGCAGCACCTGTAAAGCTGGCACAGTAACAAGAGATGAGGGATTTGGGAAACTCCAGGGAGGGAAACAGGACGGCCACAGGCTGCAGAACACCCTGGCACTCACAGCAGGAGACCCTGGCACTCACAGCAGCACATGTTCCCAGAACAGCAGCACATAATGAATCATCTATTTTTAATTAGGGGAAAAAAATAATTTCAGCTTTGTTCCCAGATGTGCCACTTGTCTGGAGCATGGCATCACTCCAGCAGCCAGGAAGATGCCTGGGATGTGCCAGTGCTGGGTCAGGGCAGACCCTGGAGCAAGAAGGGGTTGGAAGGTGGGGAGAAGGGTTGGTACTCACCAGGAGTGGGACCGAAATGAGTCTCCTCTGCTGCTGGTGATGTCAGCAGTCACCTCTGGGCAGGACACGCTGCACTGCAGTTCTGGGAGCACAGGGTGGGTCACCAAGCTCACAGTAGCTCACAGGGGATGTGGAGGTGATGGTCATGGCCTGGCTGGCTCTGCACACACATGTGATGAGTGGAGGAGGTCTCAGACCCATGAGCCTGGCACCCTTACCAGGTAGTGAGACCAGGACATCCCTGCATCCTGAGAGTGACAGCCCTTCAAAGTGGGTTTGCCTACCTGGTGTCACCCTCCCAGGCTGTCATGAGGTTGTGTGACTTGAGGGTGGGAAAATGTGAATTTTTGAGGGTTAAAGAAAGTGCAAAGCAGGCATGAGGCACACCTACCCTGCCCACCCATGCATGGACAACATGTGCTATCTCCAGCAACAGCCAGGCTAAAGCCTTTGCTGTGATGACGAGGGGATGTCACACAAAACATGCAAAAATGAAGAACTTTCTCAGCTACTGGAGAGTTTATCGATGAGTTAATGGATGTCCCAGTTCACAGCTGCACTGATGACATACTGGTGACACTCTGACCTCACCATCCCTCACTGGAAAGAGCTCAGCATCATTTCATGCAGCCCCACGAGGAATTTCTCTACATGTATGTAGAGACCACTATGAAGGGAAAAGAATCCAGCTTTGACTTTAATAGAAGCAAAAAAAAAAACCCCTCTGCTAATTTTATCTCCAAGGCAGGCTATTATTAACGTGTCATTATTCTTCAGAAAATTTTGATCCTGCCCAGCCCAAGACACATAAAGTCTCTATAAACTCCAGAGCATGATTTATGGCTTGGCATCAGGGGACCAGAGTGAAGTAATTCAGCCCTGTCACTACCGGTTCCTATTTAAAGGCGTGCAGCAATTAATGTTTACCTGCCGTGAGACTGCAGTCAAAGGGGCATCTGCCAGGTGAGAAAAATCATCATTTTCATTTGACAGAGATGAATTCAGCACAAACACAACCCCCAGCAGAGCAGGAAATCCCCCGACTACCAGTGAGGGCCAAGTCTGGGAGCTCCTGGCAACAAAGCAGGCAGGGAAAGGCAGTTCCAGCAGCATCTCCCACGGTTCCCCGCATGTGGAAATGGCATTTTCAGGGCTTTTCTCCCCAATTTCTTCCTGTCTGGGGCCCCAGCAGCTGTGCAGCTGCACCAAAGTGCAGGTGTGGGGTGTGCAATGTCAGCATTGCTGCTGCCTTCCCACTGTCGCCTGCAAATTAAATTGGCCACCGGGATAACCGCTGGGGGCTTGGGCTCCCTTTGTCCCCTCCCTCTCTCTTTTGGTAATTCCAGGCCAGGTTGGTGGGAGGGAGGCTGTTCACAATGTCACCGAGTTAATTGGAAGCGAGAGGGCCATCATCATTACAGTATGGTTTTAATCAGGCTGTGAGCATCTCCTGCCAGGGAATCAATGGGGTTCCACACCACAGCTCCAAACTGCAAACGGCATCTCAGCTCCTCTCCTGCCTGCCAAGCAGAGCCCCACCCTGGGGTGCTGCGGGGACCCCCAGCACCACCTATCCAGACTCCACAAGGAGGACGAGGGAAGGGTATCGGAGCTATTTCCCACCCTGCCAACCCTCTGGCCCAGCCAGGAGAGCTCCCCTCATCCACCCGCTGTCAAATCCTTCCTTTAATTACATGCCCTGCCAGAGCTCTTCTGCAATTATCCAGCTTTAATTTCCTGCAGCCACGTGTCCTCCGGAGCCCGGGAATGTCCCAGCCAGCAGCCCAGTGCTTCCGTGTCCTGCTCACAGCTTGGCAGCAGGGCTGGAAGTTGTCATCGAGGTGATGCCGGGAGCTGGGCTCTCGGGATGCTTCCCTCATCCCTCGTTAGAGCTGCTGGAGGTTTCTGCCCGTTGCAGCAGGGTTGGAAGCAAGGGGTTTGCACTGGCCAACTGCTTGCTCTTAATTAACCTGCAGATGCATCTGCATCACATCCTTTATCCAAGATGCAAGAGGTGAGGTGTAGTTCCCTGCTGTGAGCTGGTAGGAGTCCGTGTAAAACAAACTGCTCTGGCCACATCAGGGATCCGGGAGAGAAACCATCGAGCACTGGTGCCAGCCTCAGCTTTTAATGGCATTTTCCTCTCCTCCACTGCAGGAAAGGATCTCTGGTTTCCCACCACCTTACTCCTAGTCCATGGCAGAGGCAGAGGTGACCCAACAAGCCTGAGATCCCCTCAATGTCGTAGCTTGGAAAATGAAATGCCAAATCCTGGGTTTGCCTGTGATGAGACCTGAGCAGGGAAACGCAGCAGGAGAGAAATATGGGCAACCAGGGAAGATGCCAGGGTGGCAGGAGCAGAGCGGGGTTGGAGGTGGCAGCTCCAGTCTGGCACAGGATTCCCAGCTGGACCCGCTGCACTGGATCAGGCTGCTGGATCCCAGAGGCTCTGTTCCTCCAGCCCTGGCATGGCAAGGAGCCAGGCACTTGGGTAATTGACAAGGGCCTTGGAGACGCACCAGGAGAGCCAATCAAGTGATGCAGATTTGCATATTAATGAATCTGATAAATAATACATCACGCAGCAAACGGAGCTGGTGAGAGCTGCTGGAACACAAACAGCAAAAGTTGTCTATTTAAATTACTTCCATTTTGCTATTGTTTTACCTTGGAAGAACTCTAACCCGAGCTCTCTGAGTAACCACAGCAGTGATTTACATGAGCCACATTTACTGACTCCATTATCAACTGGGGCAGGAAATGGGAATCCCACACATAACTTCATCGCTTATGTTCACAATTGCCTAAAAACATGGGTTATGGGGGATTTATGGTCAAAGAAAGGGCATCTCCTGCCAGTCTGCCACACTCAGCACAGTTCTCCCAGGGCTGGGGCACCTCCCCGGGCAGGATCAGCTCCCTTGAGGTGCCCAAGGAGCATGCGAAGCCCAGAGAGATGGGTGGTGGTGGGGAGTCCCTGCACCCATCATCCCAGCCTGTGCACATCAGATGCTGAGCGGGGCAACCCTGCTGCAGGTATAATGAGCTGATTAAAAAATATATATTAATGTATATAAATGGCTGGAAAACTAGTTTGAAAATGTCATTAGAGGTAAGGCAGAGGACAGCACGGCCCCGTCCCACACTGCCACTTAAAGAAAAGGCATTTCATAAACCAAACACTCACCTGAGATGCAGTGGAGATGTGCTGAGTACCCTCAGGGGCAGAGTCCAGCCAGGCAGCAGGGGCTCCTGAGCCCTCATGAGCGTGGTGGAACGCTGGCACGGGTTGCCCAGAGAGGTGATAGATGTCCCATCCCTGGAAACATTCAAGGCCAGGTTGGATGGGGCTCTGAGCAACCTGATCAGGTTGAAGATGTCCCTGCTCACTGCACAGTGGTTGGATGAGATGAACTTCATGGTCCCTTCCAACCCAGACCATTCTATGATTCTATGTCTTCCCCAACCGGCAGCTCCCATGCGAGAGCCACGAAGCAGAGGGGACAGCCCAAGCCCAGCAACGAGGGAAGGTCACTTCTTCTTGTCTATGTATTTTTTTTAATCTCCTTCTCCCTCAGAAATCATCCAACCATGCCCACACAATAAAAAAGAAAAAGAAAATTTAATAGGCTTTCAAATTGCTTTCTCCTGAATTCAAATTGCTTCATATATTATGTTCATGATAACTCCCGCACTCCTCATTTTCCTCCAGTCTTTTCCTCATATAAGATGAGTTCTTGCACTAATGAATTCCTGGTTTTTATTTACTAAATGTTGCAGAGGAAATCCTCATTATTCGTGCCACGGTCAGGCTGGAGCAGACGCAGAAGGTCCCCCCACAGCGTGCGGCCCAGTGGAATATGAAGCTCACGTAGAGCTGCTCCGCACGCTGCCGCCGAGGAGTCAGTAATTGAAAAGACCTTATAAATCAATAGAGCTAAATTGAAAACTCAGGCAGGACTCCACATAATTCACCTGCTCTCCTCTTAAAATTTATCTTTACTTTTTGGGAAGAAAAAAATGTTGGTGAACCTGAAGTAGCCCAGCTCAGCGCTGCTTCCCCGGTACGTCTGGCCAGAGAGAGGTTGTGTGAGTGATTAATCCCATGCAGAGATCGTCTGAATGTCAGGTGACATCTGATTTATTCCCCTGTCCTTCAAGTGGAGGAAGAAATTCCAGCCACAGGGCTGAGTGACCACAGCGAGCTGCTTTTATCACCAGCAGGGAGCGTGAACCAGCGCAGGCTTTTGAAGCTGCCTTCAAGGAGGAACGATGGGGCTGTAATTCCCGAGGGAGAGGTAAAGAATTTCACTGGGCATCCCATCCTTGAGTGCTTTTCCCATGTGTTGTGGCATCAGCCACCCCCAGCCCAGCATCCCCTCAAAGCCCAGTGAACTCCAGGATTGCTGGCCTGGTGTGGAGTTCCTGCTAAACAATTGGACAGCCATGGAAAATAGCGAGAGAAAAGGGGATTTAGGGGTTGAGGAACAAGTGGTGGGGTGTAATCAGACACAATTAGTGTTTGGGTCAATTATGCACTGGCAGTGCTAGAAAGGAGGGCGGGCTGGCAGGAGGAGGAGAGGTGATGGGATCATGGGCAACAGCAGGGGATGGGCAGTGGTCTCCAGCCCCTGGCAATGCAGGGGAGCAAGCACGGCGTGGGGGGGCCGCTTGCTTAGAGGAGCCCAGCACTGATACCTTGCCCATCCCCCATCCCTGCTTCTGGAATCGTTCACCAAGAACAGTTTAAATGAGTCATTTATCAATTAAATGTGTGATTTTGCCAGGCAAATTAAAATCTGTCCTCTTGTTTAATTAATAGGGCAGCTTTATATTCGACAAATTAGGGAGACTCTTGATGAGCTAATTTGTTAATTAATGGAAGCCTGGAGGCTCCTGTTTCATTAGACATTGGCAAATCCTTTAATCTGAAGCGTTGCACCTCCTTCAGGACTCCTCCACCTCCCTCGAACCACGCTCAGACTCCAAAACAGTCCCAGCAGCGCCACTCACCATGGGAGAGCTCCTGGCAGGGCCCTGGCTTCCCCGCACCGGGATTTATGGCAGCAGCTTGGCATCAACATATTTCTCCTTCCCCTTCCTTTGGGAGGATTTATGTCCACTGCTGAGGAAGAGTGTGAGATCCCCACAGCTGAGCTGCCGGCTGCTGCTGCCAACATCCAAACCTGCCTCTGGGAAGGAAAGAGGGGGAAAAACATTAGGGGAAAAAAATAAATAAAGAAAAGCTTTTGACCCGGTTCACAGTGAAAATTGCACTTGCTTTATTTTTTAAGACACGGCTCCCTGCGTGCAGAGTTAATGAGTAATTGACTTCAATAAGTGGTTTACAGTCCAGGGCATCTGTGCTGCAGATCACGGGGTGTAAATCAGTGATGCTGCTGCCAGTGGGTGGAGGATCCCGTGCTCACCCCAGCAGACCTGGTCACCAAGGGGCCCTGCATGTCCCAGGGACTCGGCTCGTGCCACCACGGGGCCACCTTGCTGTTGGTGAATCCCCACAGCTGGCAGCTCGGAGCAGAACCCCAGCCATCCACACCCAGATTGCTGCCACAGGAGCTGTCGGGGCAAACCAGTCCTCCAGGTATATCCACGCTCCTCAGGTCAGCCCTTTCCCTCATCCAGGGTGGCAACAGTCACAGCCATCCCCACCACCCCTGTCCCACTGTTCCCAGTACAAACCAGTGGGCCGGTGCTAAGGTTGGGTGGGCACTGCTGGTCTCCTCCAAGTGACGCCACGGCAAGAGGGATTGCACTAACCCCGGGGCAAGTGACCCAAAACAAGTGTGTTGGAACCAAAACCTCACCAAGAGTAGGACCAGTAACACCAGTAAGAACAGCGTGGTGCAGGGCACACCTGCACTGACCTGTGGGGACAAACACACCATGTGCCTTGTGATAAACATCCCATTATGGCTGCTCTTCGTTTATACAGCACGGTACGGCAAATCCTACTTTACGCTAAAAAAACAGTGGTATGATTTCCTGAGCCTGCACCACAGACCATTTTCCCTCAAACCAGATTAACCCCGAGCCCGAAGGAACAGCTCCCTCCTTTATTTCTAGGTATCAGTGCCTGCTGCTCCAGCCATCACGTTATCAAGTAAATATGGGCAGCCAGATGACTGCCAGAAGAGAGGCACTCAGAGACTCCGTTATCTTTGGTTTTAATGGACTGTCAGTTCCTGGGATATATTTGCTTTCAGCCTTTAAAAAGAAACACCAGCTTCACTTTATACCACAGAAGTCTGCCAAGTTTCCAGCTTTCACTGAAACTTATTTCACTGTAGCAGGTCCACAATAGGCAGGGAGCACCTCAAGAGAGAGCACAGCTTGGACAGACCAAGAAAGCTTCGATAAAAAAGAAAATCACATTGAATGGAAAATGCCCATTACAGTTTCCACAAATACTTGGCAAAAAAAAATAATGTTGCTGTTCAAGGCAACCCTGTTTGGGTGCCTTTTGCACAAGGATGCTGGTGGTTTCTGCTCTGGCACTCCACCACTTGCTCCTGCCTGCTGGCCTGCTGCTGTTGTCAACGAGGCCAGGCGAGCTGGAGCTCAAGCTGGGTAAAAGCACGCTTGTAGCTGGAGCTATTTTAATTAATCACAAATTAATTGCTGTTGGAAGGGACCTTGCAAACTCGGGCCCAGCGCAGAGCCAGCCTCCCAGTTCACCAGGCAGCTCAGGACCATCTGCAAATGGGCTCAGCGCATTCCAAGGACAGAGATCCCACCACGGGATGGATCCCAGAGGTTGTCCCAGGGGTGATCCCTGACCACCACAGAGGAGCAGTGGAGCTTCCCCTCCTGTCATCTGCCTTTCATTCTGCACCTCCAAGAAGAGCCTGGCTCTATCTTCTACACCACCCAACTCCCAGGGGACAGCATTCCGCAGCACCCTGCTCTTCCACCAGGCCATTGCAGGCTGCCAAAGCCAGGGAAGTCCCTCAGGCTTTTCCACCCACCCCAAAGGGTCCATGGGAGTCCCAAGTCCAGCAGCTTTGCTCCTCCTTGCAGCTCGACGAGCTCCTTAAATCAAAAGGGTCACCAGAAAACTTGTGCTCAATCCCCTTATTTACTCAGAAAAAGAATCGTGGCTGTTTGGGGATAAAGTGCCATCAGTTATTTTTCCCCCTCTATTTTCTAACACTCCAGCCTCAGATCAATAAATTAATTCAAAATCATCTAACAAGCACTCAGTCTGTAATTTATTTTTCATAAGTGTTAATCCAACTCCTTCCAAACGTTATGCCTTTGGAACCCTCACAAATTAGGAAGCTATTCGAGACACTTCCCCGACATTACTTAGGCAGAAAACAACATTAGACTGAAAATAATAATAATGCCAAACTCTTTCTAAAGATGGATTTCAGACACCCAAGACGTGGCTCATTTTATTTGATCCTCTGCTTTCTCTGTTTACTGATGCACCCTGGGGCCCATCCCCAAGCAGTTCACTTCAGCTTTTAATAACCACTATAAAATGAGTCTCATCAAAAGCCTCAGTCTGATGCGGCTTTTATTGTGATCCAAAATAATGCTTATCAGGGGAAAAGCTCCTGCTTTAGCTGTTGTGGAACAATAAAACACACATGGACTTCAAACCAGAGCTTGCAACAGCTTTTAATTCCTGCTTGCATCGTGGTGACCCTCACTTAGGTTTGGAAAGAGAAGCAGACTCCAGGAAACATGAAGAGCCCATTCCAGGCTATTTTGAGCTTAAAAACAAGAAATACCACAGCTTCTCCAAAGACTCCAGAAGCCAAGACCTGCCCAAACTCGGGCCTTTGTTGGGAAAATCAAAGCTGGAACGGGAAAGGGGCAGGAGGGTGGGAGCCCAGCGCAGCCTGAAGCCACATTTGTCCCTGCCTGCCCCCAGCCCAGCCAGCCTCAAGGACACACACTGCCAACTCTGCCCCTGCCAATGCCCCTCTCAACCACAGGAAGTCATTTTAATCAGAACCTACAGTGCTAAATTGCATTTCTCCAGCCTCAGACTCCAGGCGCAGCCCCAGCCCTGCCAAGCTTTCCCCTGCCAAGTGCCTTTTAATCAGCTCCCCAAAGCACACTCAGGGGCAGCAGCAAGGGATGCTCTGTGCGAGCAGGCAGCACCCAGGGGACCCCAGCTCTGCTCTCCAGGACTGCCAGGCACAGGCAACTCAGCTGACACAGGGACATCTCCCTAATTCCTGCTGGAGTGAGACCATCAGCTTTTACTAAAGCTGATGCAGCTTCTGGGGGATTTCACCCCCATCCTGCTCTGTGCACTCTCCGAGCATCCACCCGGCTAATACGGAGGGGGATTTTCCGTGCTCTGCTGAGGTTCTCAACACATTTTAAGTCCCAGCTACGTGGTCCTTCAGAGAAACTTCAATACCAACACCTTGAAGTGTCCCTTTCCAAGAAGAGGTACTTTTCAGAGCTGTGTCTCTGTTCCATTTAAGCAGCAGGTTGTGCTGTGAGCAGGAGAGAGGGAAACAGATGCTTTTCCCTCGTGGTTTGCATAATACGCTTCTCCTTCCACCTCCCGTCTAACGCGGTGTGTTTGGCCTAAACAGAGGGAAAAAAAACCTTGCAGTAATATTTACAAGCTAATTAGACAGAGAATTGACTTGAACATCACTGAAATGCCAGAAAAGAGCCAGTTGGGCTAGGGAGGGAGGCGTTTTAGCTGATTTTGCTTGGAAATTAAAACTGCAACAGGTTGCTGCTGGCTCAAACAGAGAGATGGAGCCATTCCTTGGGACCACAGAGCACAGCCATCTAGCACAGCCCTGCTCCCAGCCTGACCCCCTGCTCACACTTAGCAACCTCATGGAACCACTCGGTTTTGTCTCCTATTCTATAAAATGACTGCTGAGAGAGGCTGAGAGAGAGAAACAGCATCTTCTTTCCCCGCTGAAGAACAGCATTTGAATGTCTGTGCCACGGGATTAGAGCAAAATTAAAGCTACGCTTGAAAGAAATAACAATTGTCTTTTATTTATATTTGGCTGCACTCCCTGGTACAAACCCCAGCCAAAATGCCATTTCCAATAACACAAAAAATTTTACAGCACATAAAACTCTGGGCACCAAGGGGGGAAAAACGCAACACAGAATTGGTTGCTCCTTCCACACGCTGCTTGACAGCATTGCTATTTTCCACCTTGCCAGACCTCAGGCCCCCATCTCCAAGGCTCAGCAAGCCGTGATGGGTACCAGGAGCGAGGGATGGAGGCATCTCTGCAGGCCCGAGAAGGTCTCTCCCTGCCACGCTGATTTACCACACGGTAGGCAGTGGGAGCACTCTGTGCCAGCAGATCATCAGCCCCGCTGTCGCCCCAGTTATCCATCAGCCAGCAGCTCACTTGCAGAGCACTGGTCCCCTGTCACTCAGGAATTATAGACCTACCCAGCAAAGTCACGGGGAAATAATTGTTTGTTAGCTGCTCAGCTCGCTGAAATTCAAGGAGAAAATGAGATTTTACTTGCTTGCTTTAGATCACGGGGTTTTTTTTCCCTGCTGTGCTCATTTCAAAATCCCCACTCCTCCCATTCAGCTGCCAAACGAGCACAGGGAGCTACCAGTGGCATTACAACTGGCACTGTGGGGTCTCGGAGGGTCAGCCTGTCAGCTGGCTGCCAGCACAGCTCAGCACCAGGAAAGGCTTTGATGAGCCCAACGGGGAAATTTCAACCCCACTTTCGACCAAAACTCAGAGAGGGTCCTCGCAGAGAAGCAGATTTGCAAAGCCTCACATTTTCAAACACAGGTTTAAATAACGCCTGGACAAGAAGCAGATGCCAGACAAACAGAGATGTTCCCCTGGATGCGTTTAATCTCACGAAGCCAGGAGCTGTTTGTTGTTTTGGTGTGGAGCAGGGAACCCAGCGCAGTGGCAGTTCTGGGCAGAAGCCGGCAGGGAAGCTGCATCCTAACACAGCTGAGATCAACCCTTCTGCTTTTACTGCCCCCCCCAAGCAGCAAACCTGCTACAACATAAATGACCCCGAGCAAATCAGTGGCTCTTTGGAATGAGGCAAGGAGCTTTCTGAGGGGCCGGCTCCTCGGACAAGTGATGCCCAGCAGGGGCAGGCGGATGGTTGAGTGGAGTCCAGGAGCTCACAGCCCCCTGGGGCTTCGTGCAAAATACAGTAACGATTTACCAGCTTTCCTGCTCTGCAATTCTTGTCCTGCCAACCTCCTCTCCTTCTGAAGAAGAGCAGAAGCAAGGACAAGGGAAGGAGCTGGAGAAGGGTTTGATTTCAGAGAAAGGATGAAGACAGACAGTGCAGGGGCAGCTCCAGCGCTGCAGGAAGCAGGATTTACAGCTCTTTGCCACAGCCTTTTGCATCCACACTGCAACTCCACCCAGTTCAGTTTAATTGGATGATCTTATAGGTCTTTTCCAATCTTAATGATTCTATGAACTAATTTCTTCAAATCAGCAGCCACCTGAAGCAAGAGCCTTATTTACAGCAGGATCTTTAGTGCAACAGCATTAAGAAACACCAGCAAAGAGGAGGTGCGCGTGACCCCACCACAGCCCGGATGAGATAAAGGCACATCCTGTCTCTGACAGATCTTGATCTCCCTCCACAAGGCTGACCATCTCCTGACCCCACTGGGCTTTTGATGATGCCAAGCACCTCCCTTTGGCCCTACCCAGGTGCTACCAGACGCCAGGGCTAAAATCCCAATTTGCTGGAGAGCACTGAGTGATGGAGCCTTTGTAAACTCAGGTCTGGCTCCTCCGTCAGCAAAAGGCAGACCTGGCTGCTTGGTGGCATCCTGCAAGGGCCAAGCACAGCAGGGACAGGACAGACCTCCCTGCTGACACTGAAGAGCAGGCAGCAGCCCTTCAGTTCCTCGCTTGCCTGAGCTGGGAAAGGCTAAAGCAAGAGGCTGTTCAGCAGCATCACAGCCTTTGTAAAAGGCTTCTGTGCACAAGGCCCAGGCTTGCTGCTTTTTCTGCCCCTGCCCGATTCCTTATCCAGTCTCTAGATCTTGCCTGTTAAATAAGACACTTTAAAGCAAAAAAAAACCACCAACCGACCAACCCCTAACCAACCCCAAGCTCCATTCCAGATGGTCTGCAAGAAAATTCATATCATTTTCCAAAAAGCTAGGATTTTGCTTTCTCAGTCCTGAATTTCAAGCTCAGAAAGGTCAGACCTCCCATAGAGACAACTGCAGTGCTCTCTACTCTTTTCTCATCGCTAGATTCACGAGGTTTACAATTCCAACTCATTACACAAACCTGAGACCACTGTGCTCTTGTCAAATCCACTCCCTGATTCTGCTTTCTGCCCTTTTCCAAATAGAGGCCACATACCCAGGGCATGTGGGGAGACTGGGGCTGTGGCAGAGCACACCCAGCTCACAGCTGTGTGATCAGAGCCTGTCCTCTCACCACCCCAGGCTCCACCTGAAAAGGTGGGTGAAGGAGGAGACATGTGCCAAGGAGCTGCTTAGCTGCTGTCTGAATGACACCAAGATCTTTAGTGCAGAACATGAGAAAAAAGCAAGTCAGGCGCTCTCTTGAACTTCAGCATTATTGAATCACGGTCGTGCTGGACGGAGCCCTCTGGGATACATCTTGGCCAGTCCAGCCCAGTCCCACCCATCTGTCTCCAGCAACTCTACCCCAGCACCTCCTTCTCTGCTCTCTGGATTCAAACTCCCCTTCAGCACATGAACAAACCTGAACCATTTTGGTCTGTGTAAGAGTTACTCCTTGCAAGAGCTCTGCTGTGGGACAACAGATGGATGGATGGATGGACGGACGGACAGACGGATGCCTTCTCCACTCTTGTTTCTTGAGATTCAGAGGATTTTCCAATTCTGTCCCAGTTGGAAATATTCATGAATCTCCTTTCAGGTGCTCCACCTGCATTCATGAATCCTCCAAACACTACTGGGATGGAGACCTGAATCAGAAATTACATCTCACACACATCAAACACTCCTGCCAGATGCTTTTGTTATCTTCTCCCAAAGCTGGACACTGTGAGCAGCCGCAACTTCTCTGGGCAACCTGGGCCAGGGCCTCCCCACCCTCACAGGAAAACGTTTCTCCCTAAGATCTCATCTCAATCTCCCCTCTTTCAGCTGAAAACCGTTTTCACTTCAACCTATCCCTGCACTCCCTGATCAAGAGCCCCTCCCCAGCTTTCCTGGAGTCCCTTTCAGTACTGGGAGGCTGCTACACAGTCTCCCTGGAGCCTTCTCTTCTCTAGGTTCAGATGTTTTGACTTTAGCAGCTGTTGTGTTCTTCTGACCTCTCATACATCACTCCCTGAGCCCCAAACCACCCCTGACAGGGCACGCCCTGATCTCAGGGACAGAGAGGTGGGAATGCTACGAGCTGCAGGACCTGCTGCTCCAGGGCTCTCCGCACTTGAGAACTTATGTCTGTATTCCCTGAATGTAGATGAGGTCTAGGAGCAATTTCCCTGCCACACCCCATGCTGGGCACAGCTGGTTTCCCTCTCATCCCTTCACAGAAGAGGTGAAAGTGAAAAGACTGACGAGAAACTGAAATAAATAGCGCGGGCCAGTTCTGAAGCCAGCTTCACACTTTGAAGACAAGCTAAGGCTTAGAAGTTAACTTTTGCCCACTGGAGGGAAGCTGATCAAAGATGTGCTGGCTGGAAGGGGCCCGTTTACACCTAGCATTGTGTAATCCCAGAGTATGGCGCTGAGCATGCCGTGGCAGCAAGGGCTGGGGGAGCTTCTCACGGCAGATCGCTGCTGGGAAGAGCCCAGCAGAAAGCCACTCTGGAAACTCAAAGGATGTTCCTGAAACACTTGGCAGAATGCTTGCTGTGTATCCCAGAGGATCCTGAGCTCTGGTGCCAAAGCACTTATGAAAGATTGCAAAGATCTGCTCTAATTGTTCATCCTGGTGAAACACAGGGAAAATAAACTTTTAGAAATCAAAGGCTAATGCATGAAGCAGATGTGCCAGCAATGATAAGGCAAAGCAAGGCTTTTAGAAACCAAATTTGAGCTTTGCACAGATTAGACATTAAAATGAACTCACTTAATTTCATGCCATATGCAAATCTTTACCAGCTGTCAGCTCTGTAGTCACTGGAGACTAAATGTAATAACTAAACAAGAACAAAAATGCAGCGAAGGTTGGGTTCTGCAGAAGCCCGTTTATCAGTGGGTTTATGCTCAGGGAAGTGAGGGAGCCTGCCCAGCCTCATGCCCACGGCTGGCAAGGCACAAGACCCAAGGGTCAGCAGGAGCCTCAATTAAATGTCTGCAAACAAAGTAACTATAAAAGACAAGTTGACTACTTACTCCCAACATCCAAGGGTTCCCAGGCGAGCTGCTATTTTCTGCACGGTCTGACTGTCATTAATTTGGTAGCCAGACTAATGAGTGAGCCAGCCCTCCTAGAACAGAGGCCAGGCCGTCACCAGGCATCCTCCCAAACCACAGCTCAGAGGGATAGCAAAGGGCCACCTCCATCCTTAGGCTTTTCTCTTCCCTGGCAGCCCTGGAGAGATGACACAGATGTGCCACCAGCCAAGAGTCTGTGAATGCAGAACAAGGGGAAGCATTCCTGGTTTCCTCTAGAATAAAAAGCCCTTGAACGCTGATCCCCACCAAAGCAGAGAGCATTGTCCTGGCTTGCACTCATCCTGAGCACACAGCGGGCCAAACTACGGCTCTGTCCTGGAGGAGCTGCACTGAGTTATGACCCAACGTTGGCCATTTACTGAAACATTCAGCAAGCATCAGCTCCACTGAAGTAATCTCACAGAGCTCTTAGGCCTTGTCTGAAGCCATTTGCCTCGTCTGGGAGAAATGGCAATCTTATAATTGCCTCTAAAATAGACAGATCTCTGAGAAAAGGGAGGCACCTTGCTGCTTTGTGTGAGGGCAGGGTGCTGGCCCAGCCAGCAAGAACTATGCCTGTGACACAGCTGTCAGGACGTGAACTGCATCCAGCCCCCAACACTGTGGGCTGGGGTTTAGGCCCACCTGGCAGTAGCTGATCATCAGCTACAAACAGCGCAGAGAGAGGCTGCAGCTTCTGGAGATGAGTAAGGAAGCTGCAGAGAAATGGAGCTCAGCGTGACAATTGCCACTGAGGAGCTGCAGGGAAGGGGTGGCACGCAGAGGGCCGCAGGCATGAGATTTCAGTACCAGAAAGCAGGTAACGAGTATGAGGCAAGAAATAATAACAACAGTGCTTTATCAGAAAGGTTTCTGCACTGATGAGACAGCACATGGGTTCAGACAAAGCACCTGAGCTGACAGACAAGGCACGAGCCTGTAGTTTCCACAGCATCTGCGCTGCATTCCTGGGGAAAGGTGCAGCTCGGTCCTGCTCCACTGCACCCACATCCTGCAGGACAAGCTGGGATGGAGCCAGCACCGGAGAACCGGGACACCACGCTCAGCTGTATCCATCCCTTCACCCAGCCCAAGCAGGAGCCTGCTGGCAGCCCACCCCCAGCATCCCCCCTGTTGGGAAGAGGCAGGCAGCAGCGAGGGCTCGGGAGCAGCCGAGGCGAGCCCAGTGTGGGGCTCTGCTGCCATCGGCAGAGAGGAGCTGCATCCGTACGGCACAGCAAGGAGCTTCCACGCGACGCCGAGCGCTTGCCCTACATACGAGCACAGATTTACACGCAGCTCCTTCTCCAGCTCAGCCTCTTCCTGTTGAAAGCCATAAAGCCCAACAGAGGAGATTTAACATTCCATCTCCAAAGTAATTAAATCCAGCCGTATAAAGTGGAATGTTTAACAACTCCGAGTTTTGCAGAGCGCTGGAGGAACCTGATAAAGATGGAGTTACACTGTTGGTAATAAACAGGGGCTGTTCTCTGCACTGCTACTGGCAGGGGGGAGAAGGGAGCCCGAGTTTTAATTTGGAGGCATTTCAGACACATTTTATTTAGCAGCATGCAGGAAAATTAACAGAGCACCATGGAAAGCTGTGAACTACACATGTGCTTCCTCCGTATTTCTAAGAGGGCTCTCAAATCAGCATCCGAAAACAGCACAGATTGCTTTGCAGATCAATTTCTTCCAACCCTTGCCTTGCTTGTGTCTGAGTGTGGGTGCTGAGAAGGCACTCTGCAGAGTTCCTGAGATCAGATCTCCATGCTGATGTTGCAAACCAGAGGTTCTTGCAATCGGTAAAGGATCATCCACCTGCTTTGGTTTTTATTTTTAACAATCAACACATATAAAGATTCATTCAAATATCCCAGGCTCTGGGAGCCTTTGAAAACTCAGATCCATGGAGAAGCAAAGCCACAGTGGTGGGAGTTACCAAGGCTCCAGAGCCTCTCCTTCTCTTCCTGGCATTTAGGAGCTTAAATAGCTCTTAAAGGCTGCATTCAGGGAACATTCTTCTTATCAAACACTGCTCAGGGCAGTCCTGGCCGAGCAGAGACCCTCACAGGGAGTCCATGCTGATGAAAAGATTGAATGTTGGACATCAGCCCAGAACCAGAACATGTTAACCTCCAGCACCCAGCCCAGCCTGGACCAGGCTCACTCACAGCCTCCTGAGCATCCCCTGGCACCTCTGCCAGGGCACACCGCTGCCTCCCCAGCATCCCTGTGCTGGCTGCAGTTGCCATGGTGACCAAGCATCATCCCCTCTCCTGGTACCTTTAAGGAAAAATGTCCCCCTGTTCAGGAGCCACTGGTGGTGCTCCTCACTCATGACTGTCCCCACACCACCCTCAGATTCTGCCTTTCCCCAGCTGCATCCTGCACCCAGGGCTCTGGCAGGCACCCCAAGGGCATCCCAGTCCCCCAGGCCAAAGTGGGCAAGGACAGGACAGCTGCCTGTGAGGAAGTGCCTGCAGCCAGACAGCACTGCTGGCTCCCTTCTCCTGCTGCCAAGAGCCTCCTGCAGCTGAACACCACTGATTAAAAAAAAACAGTGGCAAGAATAAAGAGGATCCAGTCATTCCATATCTAAACAGGGTGGGGTTTTAAAATGAAGTCCAAGAAGGGAAAAGCTTGAGGTCATCCAAGATGAGAAGAGGATCCCTGAGCCAAGATAGCCTCAGCGTGGTGCTCGTGGCCTCTAGGGACACCACTGCCTCCAGCCCTGCACAGCTGATGGCATTGGCATCTCCCTGGGCACACACAGAAGCCCTGACAGTGCCAGCCTCTTGCTCCCCATCACAGGAAGGACCCCTTTCAGCCAAGTCTGTCTCACTGTTGCACTATCGAGGAGAAGTGCCACTGCCAAGTCTGACAAGCTGTTGCTTTGCTCCCCCAAATCTCTGCAGGGACCTCTGCCAAGCTCTGACAGCTGTCAGTACCTGAGAATCCTACAAGGTAAAATAGCTCCTTTTGTAATCTGCTCCTACAAAACACCTACCCTCTTGCCTGTTTTAGCCCTCCTTGTTCCAGATCACAAGCCCTGGAGACAGAAAGTCTTGCAGAGTTTTAAGTATTAAATGATGCATCTCGCAAACGTGTCCCCTGTGGAGGAGTGGTCTCTGCAGTGGTGCAGACAGCTCTGCACCCTTCTCTATCAGGCAGCATTGTGAGCTCTGCCCCAATCTGATCGTTCCTGTGGCACCTGGAAAGGATCAGGAGGATGTGTTCACCCCTGCGTGGCCATCGGGAAGCTGCTCATCCTTGTGTCGTGTCCTAAGCAAGCTTCCCGTTATTCAGACTGATTAAGCTCTGTGGAGCGTGCCAGGACAGCGAGAACCCTCACCCACTCACACTCTCTTTGACACTAAATGCCTCTTAACAAACATTGGGTTTGTGTGTTTTTAGCTGAACCCCTCATCCCTCACTCAGCCAGAGGAGTAGGGAGGTAAAATCAAGATATCAGCTGAGCTACCCCAGCGCCCTCATTATCCCAGGAAGTCTCCACTGCCTCCTGCAATCAATTAAATGTACAGGAGTTGGGGGTTCCTGGCACTTCACAGGATCAAAACCCAAAGAGGAGACTGGGGGAGGCAATTTCTCCTCTGTTATTGACATGCAAGTCATCACTGCAGTAGCTCATGGGTTTAATATGTTTCTAGATTGCCTGGCATGGAGTCACATTAGTCAAGTATATGTGGCAGTTAGTCCAAAATTACTCTATAATAAGAGTCAGCGTTTCCATCTCAGCTTCAAGGACAGGCTGGAGATGAGTGTGCAGCCACTCACCTTGCCCCCCTCCCAGGTCCCCTCTTAGGCAGAACTCTCATGGAGTTTGGGGACCACGAGTAAATAGCTCAGAAGTCCCTGAAGAGGTTCAGTGGTAGGAATAGACTGAGGTGCCAGAGAAACATCCTCTTCAACCTTGGGATCATGTATGACTGTGGCTTTCTACAGCCCTCAAGTTCTGTAGAGCTGACATTTCTTAATCCAAGGCAGGACAGCCAGCAAGAACAGGAATTGCCACAAGAAAAAGCATTCTCACACAAAATATGTTGGCTTTTTCCCAAGATTTTTCAGGTTTTCTCTCTGTTCTCCACAGCTTCCAGAACTGTGACTGAAAACTCTTCACAAGCACTAGAAGAGGGAGGCATCCCAAGCACTGCCATTTCCACCTCTGTCCCCGCCTGGGGTCAGAGCCAGCCCAGCAGCATTCGTCACTCCCCTTGGATGGTTATTTCTGTGCCTCATGGCCTTCCAGACCTTCAAAGCAGCAGCAATGCACAGTTGATTGCAAAACTGTGCTGCCCACAAGTGCAGTAATGAAAGAGCTTTTCTTTCGGGCACAGATGGGACTCCTTATTCCCCTCTTCCCTCTAAATTGCATTCCTCATTATACCCGGACATTGCAGAGTGGCTTTGCTTGGGACCTCCTGGTTGAAACAAGCTTACTGGTCTGATGTCCCAGCTTAGCAATCAGCTGCAGTATTGCTTTCAAAGTTCTCCTTTTGTCCATTTATTCCCAGTTCTGCAAACCAATCTGTCTGAGAAGCTCATTCCTCATTATTAGTTAAGAGAGCCAACAAAGCCCTCTGTTCTGCATCCTCTCAGAGCTTTGTTTTCAGCTCTCCATTCAGTCTTCTGTCTGTGCTTCTCAATGTTTGCACTAAGAGCTTTAAATCATTCATTTAGCCTTGAACCCCCTCACTCGCCATCAGTTTGCAGCTACAAGTAATCACCACAGTGCAACCCAGCTCTTGGTTTTTGCTTACCCTTGTATTTTCTCTTTAATTAAAAATCCCTTTGGTCTTGCGCTTGGATCCGGGACGTGGTTTCCATTTGCCTTGCAAACAGTGAGAGCCCAGAATGTCAAAACCATTTTTCACAACGACCTTGCTTTGACCTGGGTGACAGCTTTACCGCCAGGCATTTGATCTCTTACTTGCCCATCTGTTCATTGATTAAAATCCCACACTTCAATATGCAATTATGTCTCCACATCCAGTAGCTTCTCCTGACAACAAGACCCTCATACAGAAAAGGAGCCTTTCCCAAATGATGTTTCTCAAGTAGATCACTGCCTCAGTTTAACCCAACAACTCAAGGGCAACCAGTCACCAGGAAGCCCCAGTGACAATGCCCAAGAGTACAGGAAATGGAAGATGAAACCCAAGCTGGGTGGGACAAAAAAAGACCCCCAGCAAGGCTCACAGGGACACTGGCCCTGCAGTGTGCTCCTGCGGAATGGCCAAACTGGAGGCTGGAAGGGGAGCTCAGACAAGTCCTCCCTTTTGCAAAGATGTTTTTCTTTCCCCCTTTTAACATAGTGGCCCAGGAAAGCCAGAAAGAAACAACACTGACATTTCTGCCTTACCACACCTTCCACATTCATGCGAGGTAAGATTATCACAAGGATCAACCTAACAGTCACAGCATTGTGCAAGGTTCATAGAAACACAAGGTCTGTGCCACCAGCCGCAGTTATGCCTCATCAGCAGTAGATAGCCAAAACCTCCTTAGCACTCAGAAAGACAGTTTTTAGCCCAGTACAAACAGTTCCAACAGGAAGCCAGAGCCTTACTCAACCTTAAAATATGTTTTTCACGATTGCTGCCTCTAAAGGCAGAAGGTATTAAGGTCCAGGAGAGAGGCTGCAGCAGCACACTGGGAGGTTTTTGTGTAGCAGTGAAATGAGTCAGTGCCATCTGCCGGCTGCAGGGACCCATCTGCTTCCATATTCACCGGATCCAATCTCAAATATTTAGTAAGAATCAGCATCTTAAGGGGTTTCTCCCACGGCACAGCTCTAATGCTTCCAGCATCCCTCTGCAACGCCGTAACCAATGGCACTGTTTCATAGGCAAATTCCCCCCAGAGGTTATGTGTCCAGACTGGAGCACAATCTTGGCTCCAGACACATCCATATCCAACCACACCGGGAGATTTCAGGGAGGCTCAGTGGGCCAACCCAAGGGTACAGCTCCAATGTTTCACGGTCCTGGTTTTCCCCCACCATCTACATTTGGATCTCCCTTCATTATCCCTGAAAAATCATAAATAATTGTGATGTACGATGCACCAGCAACGGCAACCTTTGAGCCAGGCAGATCAGCACAGAGGAAGAGCTGTGGAAATTCCAAGGATCAGCAGTACTGCTGGCATCCCTGGGGACAGGGTGGCATTGTTGGCCTCTAAGCACTGTAGTCACAAAGAAGTACTGCTCCAAGGCTACTGGGAGGCATCAAAGCCGGGATGAGATGCCAGGCATTCCTGGCTATCTCTGCTGGATCATATTTAATTGGTGAACAGATTCTAAATGTGTTTCTTACCATTTTTAAAAGGAAAATACCTCATCGGTCTATAATTATTCCATAATTAGGCTTGGGCACCATATCATTGGCACCGAGGAAAATACACATATCTGTCAGAGCTTCCTCTTGAAGGCCAGATAGACTTGTTCATCCTTCAAATGCTAATTATCCCCCAAACTTATCTTTCAGCATTAAGGGGCTCTGGCAGGCTCCAAATGGTAATTTTGTGCTGCAGGAGTCGCCTTGGGCTCCATTTGCTGCCGAGCTGTCTCAGAGTTGAGGTGCCGTCATTCTCTTTTTAGGTTGCTGGTTGAATCGAGTTCATCAAGCTGCTTTTGTCAATCCTGGTAAAATCAATAAACATCTCAGAGCTCCAGCATTGAGAGTTACTGCCTTTCCCACCAAAAATGATCAAGAAAAGGAAAGCTGTGACTGTAAACCTCCACGTAAGGCAACATCAGCCCAGTTCAGAGCTATTTGCTGAAGAAGAACAGCGGAGCAGCAGCACAAAGCTAACCTGGCCCGGGATGCTGTGCACAGACAGCATGCTCCATGCTGTGCTCTTATTTAAGCACTGGCAATGTGTTCCTTGAGCATTCGGGCACAAAAGTCCTTGTTCTCTGCGTGGTGCTCTTCTTGACATTAGAAGCCCACCACGCAGAGACCACAGCATCTTCTCTGAAAAGTCTGATTTCAAGTCACTGTTCAGGAAAGGGACCCTTGGTGCATTCCAACAGGTGTGAGGGAAACTCAAGGCTGTGAGGAACAGTATCCAAGAAGGAGAGAAGACTGCGTTGTGCCCAGCCCCTCCGAAGCTTTGCAATGGCCAGTGGTGCAGACACAAACACCTAGGCAGGCACTAGGGCATATTTTGGGCCTGAATTCTTCTTCCTAAATGCCATATTTGACTTTCTTGGCGCTTTGAACACCCTGATCCAGCAGGAAGTGTCCCTGCTCATAGCGGGGGGGGCGGCACTGCACGGGCTTTAGGGCCCCGCGGTCTCCTCTCGGACACCGCTGTCGCTTAGCAACCAGGGGGCGGACTCTCACT